>JAZGTK010021091.1:0-10753 GCA_036877625.1 Ambastaia sidthimunki
TTGATATTTTTATCCATTAAGAATTCCATGTCATTCCATGATCTTATCCATAACGTACTGCAAGAACTTCTATGTTTCCACACTGACCAACAATAAGGATGTAAAGTGCAGCCACTATATCTGCTTCCTTGGACAGCTTGGAGGCAAAAGGATCTCCTCGCAGAAGATAGTGTGGGATGAAACCCGAGGCTGTCGTCTCATTCTCCATTAGGAATACTGAGGAATGTGATGACTGTTCTGCGGAATAACAAAAATGAGACTGTTGAGAAACCCTACAACAGTCAGATACAGTGTAAAATACAGTGCGGCCATTTTTAACAGAATTATGATCTAGAAACCTCCAGACAACGTTCTAAAGCTCCAGATAAAGATCTCCAGTCAGCTGTTCCTAAAGGATTCATATTAAACCTCTGCGTGTTCTCACAGAAGATAAGAGAAAACCAGAGTATGTTTTTACATAATTACTTTCAGAGTCAGACATGTTAGCTGTGTCCTTTCATTGCGATTCTGCATGAGTGCAATAAACAAGAGTTCTGCTAACATGCTGTTTACATGCTGTTTATTGCCTCACACACACATATCAGAGGCCAGTTCAACACTATCACAGGTGAGCTCATCATAAATGATGCTTGACCACCTCATTATCAGTGACCATGTCTTACCATCTGATCACAGTAACACAGGCCTGAAGTTTAAATCAATGCTCTTGAATCAGACAGAACACAGACGAGTTTTTATGAACAAACAAACAGTCAGCTTACATTAATCTAACATTAATCTAACATTAATCACAGTCTCAGGTGACACACATCATCTCCCGGGAGATACGACTGTTTCACATAACAAGCTTTTGCAACTCCAAACACGTAACATACAAATCTTACAAAACGCATGACGTGACTAGTTTCTGAAGAATATTAATCAGACATTTGCTGAACGTTTTTCCCAAACCAAACACTAAAGCAAGCACACAGTGACGTGATGATTCTCTGTGTATGATGTCTTTGTATCGGTCATCACATGAATTTCTAAACAGTGGAATGAGTCATATGTTTTCCTCAGTTATATTTTATTTAAAGCCAGCAAACCCATGATTTGCATTAATTATTAAAATACAGTCTGTACTCTGCCTGTTACTGCTGGTTCCTGTCATCCCATTGGCTCTGAAATATTGCGTCTCTATCATTGCGTACAGTATGTGTACAGTATATGTACAGTATATGTACAGTATGTGCACTGTATCTGTGGAGATCACTGAGAAAATTAGTTTAATAGCCCTTTTTATTAATAATTTATTCATGCTATATTTATTTACCCAGTTAGCTGAAAATACAACCAACAAGCCCAACTATAAGAAAATCATTATAATAAAAAGCAGCCTTACGGTACACGCTCTGGTTAATATTTGTTTCTTATAGACTTCCAAGACTCAGTTTGCAACATTTTACCCTTTATAAGCAATGAGCTCATTTTGTTTCACAATGTTTTGCAAATCTTACACACAGAAACAAATAAAAGCCATAACAGACACAACAGAGCATGCAACACGAAACCGCTTGATCGACAGCTGTCAATCATGACTCTGATAGTGTGGATTGTACAGTATGTGTATTAAAAACAAACGCATTACCTGCCTGTGACTCTCAAACCATTGCGGATGATCTGAGCACGTCGCCCGACGCTTGGCAGTGATGCTGAAAGTGAGTCGACGAGCTCTTCATAATCCACGAGTGAAGATCTCACACACAGAGTCTGAAGCTCATTCGGATCTTCTCGGTTCCTGCAGCAGATGCTGGACAACAAGTGAAGCGATGACGATTCTGAAGCTCCGCCCCCTTGAACCTCGTGTGGTGACTACATCAACTTTATTATGGGCAGTTTCGTATCATTTCATTTTGATATTTAAGAAAGACGCACAATTGCAGTTGGGATCGAATAGAGGCAGACAGTCAGTGCTAATGCATTTGACAGGAACAGACCTTCTGGTAAGATCTCGATTAGCTGCTTTAGATGTGTCTGATGTGTTGAAGCTGAACTCTGCAGGACACAACTGGACAACCGTGGTTTGATGATCAGGATAACAATTCTGTCTTGTGTCTGAGAAACAAAAAGACAGACTGAGATCTTTTCACTTACTGGGTTGGGCACAGCTCAGCTCTAGAAAAACAACCCTAGTTACATTGTTCAATGCACAAGCTATACATGCTTTAAAACATGACATCACAGATCCTCTGGTCAAACTCTGAAGTCTGAATCTTTCAGGTTCTGAAGGTTATACAGACAGACACAATAACAGGTTCTAAGTCATGCAGTTACTAACAACTGAAATACTGACACCTACCATGTACATGTATTGATTATGTCTACAAAGAATCATTTCTAGTCAGATTACCATGGCAACACTAACTACCCAGGTTAGGAACCTGAGCGTGGGGTCATAGAAAACCCTGTGGTAGTCATGACAAAACTTCATGATTAGATTTCTCATTAAAATTCTAACCAGACCTCCTGACCTGACCGAGATTAACTCAAGCAAAGATAACAAGAACTTAAACTTGAACAWGAAACACTSASACATGCCAATATYTTCAATKWAGTTTCACTTTTGGTCWTGCTTTGGTTCCCCAAATCCATCTTTGTTCTTATGTTTAATTAAATCATTTAATTAAGATGTAGTCATTCAATTCTGATGTTTGTCCTTTTCAGAGACAGTAATATTTCATAATTGTTTTACTGTTGGCATTGTAATGCAATACTGAGGCATGTTGTCTCGAAAAGTCAACATGTACGTAAACTGTATCATCAGAATAACAACAGACATATTTTGTATCTTTTTTTGTTGCCAAGATTTTAAGGTTTGTTTTTAAACATAAACTGACTTTCATGAATTAACATACGGTGAGAAATATGAACTCTGTTCTGGTTTCTTCAGTTGTATGATGTTATATAAAAGGACAGCCAGGCAACAAGAAACAGTGACGTATGTGGAGCGAGATCCATTTACACTCTTAATGTCATTTGTTTCGCGCGTCATGAAAGTGTTTGTGACAGATCAGAGAAATGCATTCCCAGATTCACACATGCAAGTCTGCACACACACCGCATGCAGGAGAAATGCAATTAAACGGTTGCGCTTCTGGTTTCATAAAAGGCCAAATATAACAACCTTCTAATTTCATTAGAAGATAAAGAGGATTCAATCTGCTTTATCGAAAGTAAATAGAAGTATTTTAACCTGTGCATCCAGGCTTTTATGTAACTAAATATTACACCTTTTTTAAAAAGTACATTTTAAACATGATTGCAAATAAATGAATGCAGTTAAATCACAAAACAGCTGACCCCAGAAAACCAGCCATTATTCAGTGAAAACTGATGGGTTTTTTTGTCTTGCTCAGTCTGTGGATTAAAAACCTGCATTTGCTGGTTAATGACTCTGGTCAGTCTGCAGTGGTTTGTAAAGTTAAAAGCATGACCTGTTACACCCCATGCAATAAAAGAAACTGCGTTCCACTGCAAACAGCCCCTTAATTCACTTTGAATTCAGAATCCTTAATTCAGTTTCAGTGTGAACTGATGATCTGAGCTGTGTGGTCAGACACTCAACTAGACAAAGACTAAATGATTAATTTAAAAAGAAGTGTTTACTTTCAGTCACATTCAGTCGTCTTCCTCTCGAGATTAACCTCAGAAATCCAGCAGTATAAGTGCAGAAGGTAACAGCTTGATGTTGTGACCTGGTGAGAAAGCCTTACGGTTCATTGGACAGACGTAAGTGTTGAGACAGAGACAGATAAAGCTGTGACAATCTAAGGCCTCACATGGAATAATGACAGCACAGATTTACATCAAAGTTAGGTCAATGCATTCTCTAATCTGACATCAGATGAAAGTCACAAAAGGTCAAAATCGTTTGTTTTATACTCACCCACACCAGGAGAATCAAAGCTACAAAATTCAYAATGTCAGTCATTTATAAASAGTTGTATWRTCACACCWGACTCGATAGTCATGAGTTTAGCATTTTTCTGCATTTTTCAMGTAGAAAATTATAGAGGAAATTTCAGCTACAGTCATGCAAGACAATGAACTGCCACATAATTTTAAATTCTTAAGTGCTTCTGCAGCAGTATTTCATCATCACACAAACCCAATTCACCATATCACAAAAAACAGCAAGTCCTCAGTTGTGTAGCAGTTTTTTTCTTTTTTTAGAAGCACGAGTGCCATTGAAAATCTATAGCCACAGGCTTAATGTGTCTACAGCATCTGTTGATGTCGACATGTTTGACTTGATATGGCCAATTCCAGAGTCTGTCTGTCTTCATGAAAATCTTTCAGTGCTAGTTTGCTGAAAATTGTGCATATAAATAATCACAATCAAGATCATCTCTGTAAATAAACATATTTATTTAGCCTGGAAAAAAAACTCAGTTCATGCATTGCAGTAAATGATGTAAACAAGATCATTTGAGAGATGTTGAACGAACAACAGAGCTTTAGAAAATAATGGAATGTTTTTACATGGAGAGATGGAAACCAAGGACATGTTTGTTTATTGCTTTAAGAATCAGTATTTCACTCTACTGCATCAACAGCAAGCAGTTAGTGATTCCTAGCTCACAATCTCGCTCTCTCACTCGCTCGCGTAAATGATCCCTGATCAGAAATGCATTGAAAAATCTTAAAGGGTTTTTTAACTGAGGAATGGACACTTGCTGGCCTGTCTGGGTTTCATTCACTGCATGTTTACCTCACACTTATTTTAAAACCTACAACATTTCTTTCTGGCGGGGATGAATGTTTTAAATCAAACGCTGGTATAAAATTTCAGTACATTGTCTTTATGGTGCCACGATCAGAAGAGCATAAAAATATATTCATGATTTGAATCTAAGTATACACATATATATTTATATATATATATATATATATATATATATATAGCACGAGCGCTCCCAGCATTAACACTTATAAAAATCAGGCACAATAGTGTTACCCTGGACAGAAGAGAAAACATTTCTCTCAGTTTACAGCATCGCTATAGAAACCAGAGCATGCTAGACATTTATAATTGTCTAAAGAGGCTAATACAGACAGAGTACTGCTGAGACCATACTAGTTTTCTTTATAAAACTAACCCATGTCATAAAAAAACAAGGAAACAAAAATAATCTCCCATCATTTACAGACTCAGTAGTAATAAACGCATATAGCTCTGCAGTCAGTGTACAGGCTGCATGTACAGTAGTTACCAAAAGACCTTAATTATTTTTGTTGGCAAAAAAAGAAAAACAAACATATACAACTGTTGTAATGACACGTTTTTAGACGCTGAAAAACTCATGTGCAAATGTGTAAATCTTACAGCTTGTGAAAGTCAGTGAGGGTGAAAATGATGCTGGTCCTCCATCAGGAATGCGTTTCCGCTCATGACGTGACCTCTGAGATTTCCGTCCGGTTGGTGCCTGATTTCACGTCGACTGTACCATCTTCCTCAGTTTCTCTATCTCCATCTGAAAAGCATCAGATTTTTCTCTTAGCATGGTGAGGTGTTGTTTACGCTAACATGGTTTTTATCAGACATTCAGATGTACCTGCAGGGCCACACGCTTGAGTTTCTCTTCATCAAGTTCATCACGGAGTTCTTGTATCTCTCTCCTGCAAGTTACATGTGAAGAATTTACCCACAATTCATAGCGACACTCAATGTTTTCAGAACTGCACTAGATCTAAACCCCAAATTACATTTTAGTTAAACTAGTTGCCCTTAACAATCAGTTGCCTAGTTGATTAGTTAACCGTTCTGCCCATCTCCACCTACAATTGTTGCGTCTTCAGCAACTCTACGGTGAGAACCAGCTCCTTTATCTGAACCTTCAGGTCTTCCAGTTCTGAGCCTTTCTTCTCCTCCCTGTCAGCTCTGAGTTTGGACTCGGGTGTGAAACTAGGCTGGACTAGTGAGGCTGAACCCGCTTTAGGTGCAGGAGATGGTAATGGAGACAAGACAGGTGTCTGAAAAAAACAGGCATCAGGCAACAATTTACAGTTCATATTATTGCATTATAATGTACAAATACACACAAAACACTGTTTGTCTGTGTTTACCTTAGATGTAACTTCCACTTCATCCAGTTTCTCAGATTTCTCAATAAGCTCTTTGCTCGGCTAGAAGATATTACAGAACATGTTTTAATAACTCACACATCATGCAAACTTTCTTTTCTTAAAATAGACAATCTACTGTATAATCTAATCTTAAAAGGCATCCACGCTTACAGTTTTACTAAATCACTGTCAGATACCCTCCGAACTATCACAGGACTTCTGTGAGCCTTTCTGTCTACAAACTGTCATGTATTTATAGAATTAAACCAGCTGTTTTACTCACGGATTGGCCCTTGTGAGCAGGCAGTCTCCTGCCTGGCATCTTTGGTCGGTTTGCGGTGGGGTGGGTTAACTTCTCAGAGGTTGAGGAGACGTCATCAAAACTCATCAGGTTAACTATGGTTAAATGTGATGATTCAAAATTAATATAAGCCAAAAGGATAATAAAGTTTAAACTACTAATTAAATTTAAAAGATGACTATGAACTGCTTGGGCACAACTTTAGACATTTAGATTCAAACTCTTTTTTTAACTTTACATGTCACATGGTGGTTACCTGCATCAGAAGTCTTCTCACTGACATCCGTGAGGGTTGTTTTAGGTTTGACTGGTTCACACTCAGACTTTGGTCGACTGAGAGGAACGTCTCCATTCTGCCTGTGGAGTTCAGCAGAAGATGGAATTGATTGTTTTGGCATTTGATCAGAGATGACAATCACTCTAAAACCTGCTTCAATGATCACCGAGATGAACTCGTTTAGAAATTACAGAAACATTGTTTCATACATCAAGCAGCAAAATTAAGCAATGAAATGTCAAGACACTTTTCTGAAGATCCTGTGATACAAACAATCTCATAATGTTTCAACCCCCACCAATAAACGTACATCTCTCAGCACTAAAAGTGCCTATTTGCACCTCAATAAGTAGCTTCTTATGTTCCATATCAAGTCAAATATAAACAGAAATAGTTTGGGACACCAACACTTGTTTGGCAAGTGGAGATGGAGCGAGAGGTTTCCCGTGGATGGAGGTTGGACGCAGCAGCCCCTTGTTTGGAGGAACAGGTTTTTTGGGGGGTACGATGGGGGCAGCAGGTTTGGTGGGTTTCTCTGGCAAGGGCTTGATAACTGTGAGAGAAAAGAACACAAATATATCTTTAATGCAACACATGGCAACACATTAACAAATGAACCCAATGCAAACATATGACACAGACTCCATTATGAAAGCAAGATGGTTGTAACGCATCGAATGGAAACTTTTCACAGACACGCACATGTTTGTCTCAAAGTAGGTCAGGAGACATTTGTACAGGATGTCTGCAACACATTGGCCCTTTCTTATCTGAAATCAATGCTTTTCTCATATAATCTGTGTATTGTTCTCATCACAAGATCTGCATTGAATCTCTGATGCTCACTGTAAAGTAAGAGACAGAAATACATGTTTCAGCAGAGCCAATATTCATGTGAGAATCAAGCCACTGACTGGTCGCCTTTGACCAAATTCATATAGTCGTGTTTCCATCAACGTCAACAAACGTACCTGCATTTACATTTAAGCATTTGAAAATCAAACCAAGTTATTTAAGCAGATTATAAGCTCAGCTTCTATTTTACATTGAAACTGTTCAGCCATGACTAACCAAGAAACCAACTGTAAACATGCATAAACAAGTATCTGTATAAACACGTATCTGTATGTAGTGATGGGGACAGACAACACCGTCTTAAACACCAGCATACAGTGTACAACAATTCTGTTGCTTTATTTATATATATATATATATATATATATATATAAACACACACACATATATATATGTATATAAAGCAACTATATATATATATATATATATATATATATATATTTATGTCTATATATGTAATTAGGCAATAAAGCGTCTTACCTTTCTCATCAGCCCGTGACTGTGGTTGTCTTTTGTCTGCACTGAGAGAATCTGGTTTCAGACCTGAGAAATTAAACATTGTCTGAATTGATGATGTTTCTCAGGTATTACAACACAGAGTCTCTCCACACAGCAGACACACAACAAAGCTGAGACTGACTTCAGACACAATAGCAAACATACAGGCAGTGACTTGCATTTCCTGTGTGGGTAGGAAAGACGGGCCCAATCTGCAGCTCTGCAAAACACAGTCGGGATGTGACTGACTGACTGACTGACTGACTGACTGACTGACTGACAGACAGACAGACAGACAGACTGACAGACAGACTGACTGACTGACAGACTCTCTCGTCTAAAGTCTGAATCAAAATTATCACATTCCACCACTGTTAATTTATGGTTCATTGAGTTATAATTTTAGTTGCCAATTCAAATTTAAAAGCCTAATTTAAAAACCTAATAAATATATTTTAAATAGTTTTGAGGAAACATTTATTAAAAATAAATTAAGTATTTGTGGCACAAATACTGTAACGTTGCTTATAAACTACATTTTTTAAATTCAATCAAGACATACAAATTTGAAATGCTGGTCATACTATAATCGTACTGAGATGCTTTACATGAAAAACTGATCCCTGCTGTGGCTTAAACTGAAATAAGATGAAATAACAGATTACTTCAGAAGTGTCTGAATAATTCTCAGCATGCTGTCACAAACACGGGCATTTAATTACTAAATGTGTCCGGTAGCCCTTCAGTCCTTTAACACAATTCTTCTGCAAAAACCACACAGATTTGTGACTGTTATCATATAAGATTGTTTGTGGGCCACTGAGCAGAACCTCAGCAATCTGAACTTATATAATGTCACTAAAAGAGCAGCTTAAAAATAAAGAGAAAATAACGAGAAATGACAGAGATCAGATAGAAATCAGAAATGTGCAGGTAGTGTTGAGTGAATGCTGTGTTGAGGATGTGATGTCATACCCGAGGTTTTGGATGGTGGTGGTGGCTTTTTTGGTTTCTGTGAAGAAAATGAAAAACAAGACATTTCACTTTACATTTATTTTTTTGCCATTATTGTGGCAAACCGTTAGTAGACAAAAACAAGTGTGTACACAAGACAAGTCTGATTAATGAATACATGTTATTTAAGAGCCAATCTTCACTTTTTAACATGTCTGTGAACTTCAGGTCCAGGTCTCCTCTGACACACTTACAGGATGAAGAACTGATTGTGGGTTTCTTCAACCCAAACCACTCAGTGAATCTTGACGTTCCTGGAGCCCTTCAGAAAAACCAAAACTTCCACATTCCACGGCAACCATTGGCTGACCTCCACCAACCATCACATGAGTTTTAGCTCATCACGATCTCACCGCGACGGCACAAAGATGATCATTCAGTCCAGCCGGAACAAATAAACACTTCTGCTGCTAGCGTATGAGCCGGTGGACTTTTCAAAACTTCCCAAAAAATGTGTGTCGGAGCAAAACGCTGCTCTGAACGTTTAATAAAACTTTCATCATGGGTTTATGTAGTAAAAGTCTCTGCGATTTATTTAAAGTAATACAATTATCCATTTTGACATATGCATCATTTAAAACCATTTAAAAGCATGAACTCAACTATTTGTTTATTTATTTTACATCATTTCCATTTGCAGTATATTTTGATTTATATAGAAACTAGTAATGCTTCGTTTCTTATTGTTGTGATATATGGCCCGGCACTAGTCTTGTTTGGACTCATTTTGAATAAAAGAATGAGTTTCATACCTCCTCTGCTTCCTGTTTTGGAGACGCTTTAATGGAGCCTTTGGGTGTGAGAGTCTAAAGAGAGACAGAAATAACTCTAAGAGCCAGTAAAAATGACTTTCTGAAATGTTTCTGGTCTATAATTACTGAATATATCTGTACTTACTGACAGGTAATAAAACCAACACAGTGAACATTCAAACATCAGTTTCACCTCTTTGTCTGTCTCAGGTATCAGAGTCACAAAGTTGTCGGGAAAAACTCCCTGCCGACCGTTGATCTCTCCTCTCCACCAGCCCGGCTCTCCTGAGTCCTGAAACACCACAAACGTGACTGCAGTAAACAAACTTCTGAAGATGTGAAGAGTGTGCAGGAGAGTTTATGTTTGTCCAGAACACATCAATTATTATCAATCCCAAATGCAGATATATTTAATACCACTAGATGGCGATCATACAAAACATCCTCCAACTCTGCTTGACAAACACCAGGTGATGAAACAGTTTCCTGGTTTCTTGATTTAAATAAACCAAACACTTCCTCTCGTGTGCTCAGAACTGATTGGTTTACACATTTTGCTCATTTGCATAAGGTAAAGCCCCTCCTCCCTCCAGAATTAATGAGGGTGCTGATAACCTCACAGGTAACTAAACAAACTAGTTTCCACTGCAGCCTGATAGCTGGTTAAAACATTTTCTGTACTTTTTGTACTCATTAGGATGTTGGTAGTTGACATGCAAATATTTCCAACATTCTTTTACATGTGAAACTTTAATTAAAATAACATGGAGTTATTAAACAGCCTGTCATACATACTTTGCTGAGTAAATGAACGATGTCTCCCTCTTTTAAATCCAGTTCATCTTCGTTAGTGGCGTCGTAAGTGAAAGTAACTTTGCAGTATTCTTTTACTGTAGAGACACAATAAGACAAAAACACAGTAAACTCATGACATGATGCTATAAGCCA
>JAZGTK010021092.1:0-10752 GCA_036877625.1 Ambastaia sidthimunki
TATAGTATTAAAATTTCTTAAGTGTGAATTTTAGTGCATTTGTTGGTGTTTTCCAGCTCAAACACAGCAGCAGTATGTTCAGACTCTGCTTCGCTCTCGGCCTGCTGGCCATCTCCTGTGCACAAGACTGTCTGGTGAGCAACATCACTGTCCAACAGGACTTCGACAGATATAGGGTGAGTCAACAGATGTTCCTCTTCCATCCATGTGTCTTTGGGATAGATTCTTGTTTTTAGTCTCATTGTTTCTCTCCGACTGCAGTTTGCAGGAACGTGGTATGCTGTAGCCAAGAAAGATCCTGTTGGTCTTTTCCTCCTTGACAACGTTGTTGCTACTTATAATGTGGAGGAGGACGGAACAATGACAGCCGCGGCCATCGGTCGTGTCATCATTTTGAAGTGAGTTCAAATGAGATTTCTGCTTTTGTGATGTCAGTAGAACAAACACTAACTTACTTATTTCACACTAACTTACTCCCTGTCTGCATGTCAGTAACTGGGAGATGTGTGCCAACATGTTCGGCACTTTTGAGAACACGGATGATCCCGCCAAGTTCAAGCTGAGGTACTGGGGAGCAGCTGCATATCTACAGACTGGATGTAAGTATGGACTTGACTAATGACTTGATGTCAAGTCACCTTTATTTATGATGCTATATACAATACAGATTTCAAAGCAGCTTTACAATAAAGTTTCATTAGATTTCATTATGAAAGTGTAATTAATTATGAAGGCGTTAAAGGTAGAAACAACACATGCATTTGTTTCAGCTGCAGACTGGTAACAAATTGAGGATGTCGTGTACAGGTGATTAGAGTAGATTTCTGTTCTCTACTTACCAAATAAATTTGATAAATGGATTTTAATGTTTATTGGCATTGTAGAAATGTGTGAAATCAGTTATCTGAGTTAATGTACAGTTATACAGTAATTATGCAAGATTATTTCATAATTTCTCTGAATGATGAATGATTTTTTGAGTTAATTGCTGCATTCTGAAGTCAGTATTTTTTTTTTATTATGATGCAAACTCTCAAATACTGCACTAGCTTTAGTCCCCTCACATTATAAAATCATTTCAATTCAGATGTTGTAACTTAAATAAACTTTTTGGATGACATATGACCAGGCGAATGAACATTGTACCGCTGTGATTGGTCAATCTGAATCAGAGGTTTGTTTGTTCACATGTGTCTGTTGGCATGTTTACTCATGTCATGATATTTGGACCTTAGATGATGACCACTGGGTCATTGACACAGACTACGACAACTATGCAGTGCATTACTCCTGCAGAGAGCTGGACTATGATGGAAGTTGTTTGGACGGCTATTCCTTCATCTTCTCCCGACACCCAGAAGGCCTCAGGCCTGAGGACCAGAAGATTGTCACTGAGAAGAAACAGGAGCTTTGCTACCTGGGCAAATACAGACGGGTCGCACACACCGGTAACATGCTTTTGTCTTACACATTATTTCAGACGATTTGTTAAGCTGTAAAAGTAGACTAATGAGTTTTTACTGTTTTTAATTTCCAGGTTTTTGTAACACCGCCTAAACCATCACCACACAGACGTGGCACACCTTTAATTAATTATGGTTTACTATAGTAAAAGTGTAGTAACCATGTATTTTGACATATTGATTACCATTTATATAACCAAAGTTTTACTGTTAAACTATGGTTGCTGTACTTAAACCATTGTTAATTTGGGGTTACCATGGTTTAACTATAGTAACCATGTTCTTTGGCTTTAAACTGTAGTAAAACCAGGATTAATTTTTGTAAGGGTACAGGACGTCATCCTGGACATTTGTTTTTCAAGTTATCATGTAAATATAGAAATTAAGCATATAACAAATATAAAAATAAATTTGACACAGTAAATGTAAAAATGGTTAGTCACCATTGTTTAATGCACAATAGGTGCATGCTGTAACCTTATTTTTTTCAAATAAACTTTCATAAGACAAGTTGTTAATTATTGAGTGATCAAGAGTGAATATTCAAAAGTTTTATGACAGACTCACATAAGGAAAGATACACACAGATGGTAAATCAGTTTCTGGTACAGATGTTTGTTTTTCTAATCAGAGCTGTTGGGCAACTAGGACCTGATAAAATATATTCAGTTAAGAAAAGTATAAGATCAAAGAAATAAAATCTAAATAATTTTTAGTATTTTTATAAACGGCTAATCTGTCAAACTCTATCAAACGAAAAAAATATATTTTGAATTAGTATTTAAAAATATCATTTTAAAGGATTCTGTATGTTTGTGTTGTTAGCTGGTTTCCTCACTCACTGTTTACTGACAGTGGAATTTTTCTCAGCACCTTAAATTATTATTAGGCTTCTTGTCTGGCTGCTGCCCTCATCTAATCTGGCTTTAAATAGTGTAAAGGCAGGATTTACACATGAAGGCTAATTCAGGGCAGATCTTGTAAAGTGAGGACTGATGGAGCAGCACAGAGGCACATAAGGATACAGACATGAGCAGGAAAAATGAGCCTGTCATATTTTTATTCATGCAAGCAGATACATCAGTAAAATGTTGTGGCTATTTATCAAGTAAGGTACTGATAGTATACAATAGTAAATGACACGGAAATACAAAAAATAAGCAGAGTTAAAAGTTTCCTTCACCTATGAACACTAGCATACAATGAACAATAAAATTCACATTTAACTTTATAAATTAAACAAACACTATTTAAAATGCCCCATGTAAACAGATATGTTTGCTGCATAATTATCCTAGGGATGTTCTTTCAAACTTTCTTTTAAAAAATTAACTAAATTCGACACCATTTACATATGCAAATTAAATAAAACAGCAGTTGATATAAAATACTAAAAAATTCTTTGGAATGGTGAATACAAACAAGTCATAAACACAGGAAACATCAGCATATGTGCACAGTGGGATGGAGTGTGATATTTGTGGGTGTGCTCACTGGGGTTTAGATGAAGCAGTAGTCGAGGTGAGCAAGAAGCTCTCTGTGCTGACTGGTGGGGTAGGAAGCGCCACAGTTTGGACACTCCAGGATGCTCTCGTCCAATATGTTGTGGGCTTTTGATGGAGATGGAGTGGTTCGGTCTTGAATGGTCAATCTGTCAAAATCCATCCTGTTGTAAGAGCTGGGCTCAGAGAACCGACACTCTCTCTGCTGCTTCTATAGAACAAGGTCAAAACACACATTATCACAAGGTCAAAACAGACATTACCCACACATCGCTCACATAAAGATCTCAACAACATCCAGAAGAATATCTCAGATCTCACTGAAGACTCCAGCCGTGTAATCTGGTCTCTGGCCTTACGAAGCTCCTTCAAAACTTTGTGGAGTTGGTGCTGCAATGTTTGACGGTCCAGTTTTTCATTTTCAGACTCTTTGGCTGATAACTGGATCTGTTGAAGAAATGAGGAGATATAAACCTACTGATGCAGATTTCTAGCTCATATGCGGCTCAGCCAAAGTCCCTGATGTTCTGAATACCTGCTGCTCTAGGATGGAGATTCTCTTCTGCTCCTCCTGTTTTTTCATTAGAGACATCTGCAGGACGTTCACCTTTCACAAAGTTCACAGAGACATGTTACAGGACAAGTGCAACAGTTCAGTGTCCCATTGAGAAAGACAATGACAAACCACTTTCTGAGTATTGCCTCCAGAAAGACTATTTGACAAACGTAACACAAACCTTAACCCTAAGGTACCTTCATCTGCATGTTCTAGATTGTTAGGGATCTTCTGCATTAACTTTAGGGCCTTATCTGTGTGTTCCAGATAGCAAGGACCCCTTTGATTCTCTAGTGTTCCACAGTGCTTTAGGCTGTTGAAACGGAATCTGACTCCTTTCTCAGTGCAAAACTGCCCAGTCTACCACAATCTGACTTCTTATGACCGCATGAAAGATAAATAAGTGTGTGTTACTTCATTCCAGAGACCTTGGCTTTAGTGTATTTCCAATGTGTTTATCTTAGTAGACTTTAATATTGCACAACTGATTATCAAATGTGTAACAATGGGGAGCAGTTGTTTAACTAGAATTTAGGTCTTTACTTTAGATTAGAGAAACTAAATGAAACAAACAATTAATTAAAACAATTAAATCTTCTCACAAGAGAATATCTGTCATACTGGCATCCAACCCAGCCCCTCGTATTTTCTTTTTTCATCTTTATTATCCTTTAGTTTTAGTACTATTTAGTAGTGTTGTTAATTATTGTTGCATTTTTTGTTAATAAATTATTTTTTATTAAAAATGTGTCTTGCTTGTGTTGATAATACAGGTAAAGCCTCTATAAGTTAGACTGTATCTCATAATATTGTTCAGATATGATAATAGCTTGCTCTGCTTTTTACATGAACTGTTGTTATACTGTTATGGTAACACTTCTAATGTGTGTGTGCAGCATAACACACAGCTGGCACCCTGTGTGAAGATCACTACATACTGTAACTGCACAAAACAACTCTTGCTCTGGATCACATGTTGTTTGAAACATTACAGAAGAGTTACACAGTTATGAGAGCATACACAGTTATGGTACAGCTTCATCAGGACTGAAGCATGTGAACTGTGTATACTGTGGTTAAAATAGCTGTGATGAATATGAGCTGATGGAAATGACCTGCATAAAGATTTACGTGTTCAGGAAACACCTCTGATAGACATTAGGGCAAGAATATAATTAATGAGAAATCATTGAGAGTTTATCATCATACATCACTCCATCATCTGATTACCTGCTGCAGGAGTTCAGACACTCTTCTCCTTTCCTCCTCCAGTCTATCATTGGCTGTCTGCAGCTCATGGTGGACTCGGGAGGCTCGCTCCTCAGAGCACCTCCTCTCCTCTGACAGAGCCTCCTGCAGCTGAGTCACCTCCTTGCTCTTCTCAGCATACTTTTCTCTTACATCATCAAGTTCTGCCTCCAGCTGCTTGGATGCTTCTGTCACACAGACACATACACACACACACAAAGTGTGTGTTACTGCTGTTGGTTTGAGCATCCCAACACACACAGTGGGAAGTGACAGAAGCACTGGCTCAACCAATGATTTTAGATGGGGGTGGGGTTATATGTTTTTTGCCCAATAATCTGCATTTTAACTTTTCTTTTTAACTATTCTATAGAAATACAGACATATTAC
Organism: Ambastaia sidthimunki; assembly: GCA_036877625.1. Classification (NCBI taxonomy): domain Eukaryota; kingdom Metazoa; phylum Chordata; class Actinopteri; order Cypriniformes; family Botiidae; genus Ambastaia; species Ambastaia sidthimunki. The sequence continues at coordinate 5,160 of JAZGTK010021092.1, forward strand.
TGATGCAATCAAGATCTTCACTGAGGGACTGACCCTTAATGGTGTAAAAAGATTAATGGTGCCAATATTTTACACACTGAAGCTTTGAGGAGAGGAAGAGATTTAGAATTTAAGTGAAGAGAATAGAAGGCATGTAATCGCTCTGTAAAGAACTAAACAAAAGTGGCTCTGATTCTAAAGAGGGGTTCTGCTCCTTGGACTACATCACTTCCAGACTCTGTCCTTCACGAGTAAACCAAGTCAGAGAGGCCAAATTTGTTTTTTTTTACCACTTGAATTGGGATCTTTGTGCTGCTGTTGATTTGCTTCATTTAACTGTGTCTCCAGCTGTCTGGTCCTGGCCAGAAGCCCTTGAACATACGCTTCTCGCTGCTGGTCGTAAATCAGCCAGTTCTGGTTCTTCTCCAGAGCCTGAACTCAGTAACAGAGAGAAGAACATCAGTCCAGCAGATGACATCAGTAACATTCTACTAAAATCCTGGATTTTGGACTCACATCTCTCAACTGCTCCTGAAGGACAGACAGTTCACCAGAAGGAACCTGCTAAAGATCAATGACACAGAAATGTCAGCAAATACACACAGATCTACAGACTACACACAGACTAACATATAACATACAATCACATAGAAACATACAGAAATAACATCCAAAACAAGCAAATGGTTTGAAACTCAACAGATGTCTGTTGTGAATGTGAAGATGGGCTGTGTTAAGCAAATCCATCTCTCATATTCTCACACCCACAACATGAGTTACCAGAAGATCTAATAAAACTCTTTCTGATTCTGATATATTTAATGTTAAAGGAAACAAAAGTTCGTTGAAAGACATTATAATAATGTAAATATTAATGAAAGTGCTCGGTAATTATTTATGGTAGATTTCGCTGTGGCTAGGACGCGCCGCTCGACAGCACTTCCATGTGTTTGATGAAATGGCTCCATCTAGTGTGTGAACATCACCACGCGCCCATTTGATTGAATATCCTGTTGCTAAATACCATAAAACCAAAATGTGTTGAATTTTTATCAGACCATTTTTTAAAGCTGCGATCCGTAACTTTTTTGGGTTACAAAAGAACAAAAATCAGTTATTAAGCAAGCACATGACAGAACAATGTTCAACACGGTTTCTAAGCTTTCCTGAGAACTGATTCTAAACTATTCATACAGAGTTTACAGGTAGTGCATGGAAGTCATTTGAAGCATTTTTGGTGATGTTCTTGTTATTTAGGAGTGTGACCAGCCACAGCTCCTCCACACCTCCAGGACATTCTTCAGAACTTTCTCTTCTTTATATGTCCCATGGAGGTCATACGTCATACGTGTTTGAAGTGACATGATGTAAATAACTTTTATTTTAGGCTGATGTGTCAAAGATCTAAATTCTTAAGTGGATGGCCTACCTGTTGTTTCTCAAGCACTTCACATCTCTGAGATACTGCACAAAACTTGTTTTTCAGGTCTTCTGTCTCTTTGGATAGAGCCTGAAACTGAATTTCTCTGTGCTCTGCCTCCTTCTGTTTCTGTTCCAGCTGGTCCTGCAGTGCGGACACGACATCCCCGTGAGCTGCCCGCAGCTGCTGTCTGAGGCTGGACATCTCCTGATCTTTCCCCAGGAGCTGCTGAGAGTTCTTCTCCCTCAGTGTCTCCAGGGCCAGAATCCTCTGCCACATTCATGAGAAGTCAAAACATTTATGGAGTTACTGATTACACAGGTTACTATTACACATTTTACTATTAAGATGTGAAAAGACCTACAACCAGTTTAATTTAAAAAAAAAAAAACTCCTACTCTGTCTTTAACAAACAGGTGTTGACTTGGTATCATGTTAAGTATAAAGTTATAGATCAGGTAAAAATAGATGATCGCACCTCCAGCAGTTTGGCTCTATCAGAGTCTGAATGATGTTTTCTCTTCATCTCCTCCAGACTTCTCTTCAGCTGCTCATTTTCTCTCTTTAGCTTCTCTGTCTCCATCTCCATTGTCCTGGAGCTGTTGCTGTTGCTTTTAAAACCCAGTTTAGTCACTAGAGTCTGTTTGGCCGTTTTCGCTGCCATATCTGCAGTGACTCCTGAGGAGAAATTAATCAAATCCGCGCGTTTCCTAAATTTATTAACAATAACACAACGGAAATCATCTGTTAACATTAGTCATTTAAACCACATCAACAGAACAACACTCGTGCTGTGTTCATAAGACTGTTATAAAGCGCAAAGTGAAGTAAATAAAGTGTCTTACGATGAGAAACGCTGTTTCAGTACGCTAGTCTGTCACCTCCGCAGAAACGGTTTCGTCTCACTTCCGTAATATTAAAAACAAGTTTAAACGCGGCGCGTCTTGCGTCATATCCGGAAAATGCCTCAGGTCACATCCGGAACAGGCTTCGGTGAAAACAGATGAGATGACAGCGTGAATGTGCATCATGAAGTACATTTGTATTGAGCTGTTTATTATGTCCGGGTGTCTAAATATGTCTTACAATAAAAAACAATAATGTGTGTGCCGGATCTGAACATTTGAAACAGTCTTACATACAACACCATAATCAACAACAGTAAATAATATCAACAATACATTCTCAACATGTGACATTATTTTTTTTAGAAAAGTATTGAACCATATTTAGTTCATGTGTCTGACACTTACTTGATATTTCATTTAATAAACTAGTATTTTACACAAAATTCTACGGTTAAATGGTGTTTATCTGTTTGGTTGTTTGTTGGTTCTATGGTTGTTTACAATTTACTTAGTAAGTGTCAGTATATGTTGTAGCGGTGTCTTTGTAAACAATATGTTGTTAGCTAATGGGGACACTGTAAACGTTTGATTTTGTTTTTGGTTCAGCCAAGGTCAGTGTGTGTTTGGGGGGGATTCTGCATCTGCGCTCAACTGCACTAATCTGCACTAATGACACTGCAGACTGTAGCAGCTGTTTACACTGACACACACGCACATACACACAGTGCTTCATGGACTCTGTGTGTATACTGTAGAGAATTGAGATTTGGGTGATGAAAGTCCTGCTTGGGTCTCATTATCTGAGGTCCTGCACATTTCTGCAGCATGATAATTGTGAATGGCTGCACATGTCAGTATTCACATGCTCAGTACTTGAACATGCACCTAGAAATTCAGCTAATCCTGGATTCTGCTGGAGGAGAGGAAATGCTTGAGAAGTCTTTCAGGATTTTCACTTATAAATTAAATTACATTTAAAACTGCAGTTCACATGCACACATACCTGCTTTAGCATTTAGCCAATGTGAAAATCATCTGAGCTGTGAGGTGCAGTATTATGTCAGATATTTATATTTGTAGCACAGAGAAGATTTAGAGGGTAGAATGTGGTTTCTCATTAGATATCTGTTCCCTCCTGACTGCCGACCGCTCTACTTCTCTCTAGATTTACTCTGTTCACTTCACTGGGTATCTCTCTCTCTCTCTTGCTCTCATTTTACTTTCATTAATTTTGCTGTTCTAAAGATAAATTCATACATAAAAGCCTTTGGCTGCTAGTGCTATATATAGCGTTATATATATTGTGTTTATTTATAAACAAATAGATTATTTGCTTCATTGTGAAAGTCACTTTCTGGTCTCATTCCACTGGCTAAATTTAACTCAGTCTTTACACTCTTTTCTCCATGCTTCTTCAATATGTCCAGTTTAATTCTCATATTCCACACACTTAAAGAGAGACAGATGGTCTCACTGAAAACAGATTAATCAAACATGCTTACAGTTAAGGACACAATTGAGCAGTCAGAAAATTGAGAGAATTCACAGTTCTTCTCAATATTTGAAGCTTTATTCTGTTTTCCCTTAAGAGGATATACAGGGAATCAGTGTTGCTTACAAGACTACCAAAATATTTTAGAAGGGTGACATGCAAAAATAAGTGCACAATGTTTGTAATGGCTAAATATTTTATACAAGAATGACATTTTAGTGCTTTTTTCTTCAGGTTTGATTAAAACAAGAACATGTGTGAATATGTTTTTTAAACAGGTATAAAGGGATTTAGGGAAAATAGGAAAGTATGTATAAATAAAAACAATTGTTAGGCATGTAGATGACAACAAATTTAACATACTGATCCTACCACAAATATAATTCACATATTACAAGCATATGCCAAACCTCTGAAATAGCAGTGAACAGAAGCGCTACATCTTTCTGTAAAAATACAACATACCAAAGGTCACTTCCCATACAGAAATCTGACATATGTCTATATACATATATATATTGTTCAAGACATCTATTATGAAGTATAGGTTCAAACATGACTTGTGGAGAACATGATTTTTCACTTATATAATATAATAAGTATCCATACTTGTGGTGTAGAAGTAGTTTACAGACAATATCATAGTTAATTAAATTAAATATATGGAAATTGCAAATTAGTAGTATTTTGGATTATATATTTGTATGTGATATTTATAAATGAACATTAACAATGCTATATATTTGTGTCTGTTTATTCAAGTGTATGAATTTTCATATATCTGATTTCTGAATGGGAATTTTCACTGTTACAATAACATCAAAACCCAAGAGTGTTCAGATTCTCATCTGGATCTACGACAGGTTCCTTAATTAATGCAATATCGCAGAAATCATGAGATTCTTTTGTGATTTGGCTACAATTAGCTACAGATCTGTCAGATTACACAGTGTATAGAAATATACCAACATCACAGTTCAATACAAAGGTTTGCAGCATATTGCCGTGTCTCTTATAAAGATTTTTTCCAAAAACAATATTCAACACCTTCACCCTGTGATAAAAATCTCTTTTTTGTGAGCGCCTGTATATTGCTTTATCAAAAGGGGTTGTAGATATTTTTCTGCTTAATAAAAATAACATTAGATTTCAGAATTATGAGCTACATTTTGTCTATTCATGTTCAAGAACAGTCAAATTCTCCTGGTCAAAAGCTGGATAGCATTTGATGAAAGAGAAATTTAAAATAATAAACAGAAAAGAATTAGAAACAGAGAACTGGTAAATTGAACCACAGAAAATAAATGTTTAAACGTTCCAATTTATGATGTTCTAATTTTATTACAAATGTTCTAATTTTATTACATTAAAACAAAGACATACTAAGATAACTCTCTGTCTCCTTTTCTATTGGTTCTCTTTGAGCAAATGACCAAATATTGACCAACATTCAGCTGCCCGGCTACATCTGTGTGTGTATCTCTCATATAGATGCTATGACTCTTGCTGACACTTTGGCTGTATCAGCAGTCATGTGACACTCTTTAGAAGAACTGGTTCAAGATTCACATTGGACACTGGAACAGGCAAATCATCTGTCAGAACCATGTCTCTATATTGTTTGGCTTTTTTGGGAAAAAAATACTTTTGCTTTAGCAGCAGTTTTCCTCTGAAGTGGTCAGCAGCCTCACAGAACATCAGCCATGTTTGATCGGGTTTATACGTCGTCCTCTGAGTAAAATCTGACCTCAGGCCTCTGTGTGTGTGTGTGTGACGTCGGTGGAAGTATGTCAGATTACTGAAGGTTTGACAGCAGAAGTATCCGATTATCGATTGCCGTCACAACAACAGTGG
>JAZGTK010021093.1:0-10752 GCA_036877625.1 Ambastaia sidthimunki
CATAATGAGGGTACAGCTTTAATGTTAACACAATTTTCCATTTTGGGTAAATGATACCTTCAAAAAAAAAGCCAGTAACATTAAGCAAATACACAGTGACTCTTGCCTCTGTTTCCGACTAGACTATTGATTGGTCATTGATCTGGGACTCTAATTGCAGTGCAGTCTTTGTTTCTTAGACAGTTATAGCTTACACAGAAGATTAAAGATTATGTTTTCCCCTATTGATCAGAAGAAAATCCACAGCTCTAGTATAATTAGACACACAGTGCATGAAGGTCAATAAGAAATAATGTTCTCACTGCAGTGTTTTCTTCTGTTTTCGCTCCTTTATTTTAAGGACAGAAATTCTGTGCTGTCCTACTTTTCTCTGTGTTTCAACACGACTGAGAGTTCATTATAATATACTAATTGCTAAACTAAAAGGGATCTTTTTATGGATTGATCAAACAGCCTTTCCTTGTTCTCTGGTAACTATGTGGGGTCAGGACTTCTTGGTAGAACTTTTTGTTTGTTCGATTTTTCATGCTCACTATTTAGCATTAATTGTGGTCACTTTGGCATGCCTTTTTGTGCAAGCGTGCTATTAATGTTAAAATACAACATTGCAGTATTACATTACAGTAAACCATTTTAGTTTAGTCGTTAAGCATTACCAAAATATTTACCGTACATTTCAAAAGTTTAAACAGGGATTAATGAAAAGTTCAGTCATAAAACAGTTTAAGCACTATTGCAACTCCTCATGCAGAATCAAATTTGTTTTAAAAACCCATATGATAAATTTTTTTAAGCTAAATCTTATAAAGCTTTTTGATGATAACGTGCTGTATTAAAATGTCCATGTAGACATTTAGAGTACCATCTAATGTCTGGAATAAATCACAAAAAAAACAATAACAAGTCTAAGACAATATAATTTAACTTCTGGTTGGTGGTTCTTGATACAAAAAGGCCAAAAAGAGGGAAATATCATTTTAATTTAACTATTAAACCTCCATAAAGCATGACTAAAACAACCATTTTTTTCAATAAGCACCTCCCATTGACAATGGGATTATCAGAGAGCTCCTCCTATTGTCTTCAGTGATTTATGTGGTCATCACGGGGCTCCTCCCACTGCCACTGGTCACCAGGGTGCCTCACCCACAGCTCCTGGTGATTTATGTCATCATCATGAAGCTCCTCCTACTGCTTCTGGTGATGTGTGCCATCATCAGGGAGCCCCTCCCACTGCCCCTGGTGTTTTATGTAATCACCAAAAAGCTGCTTATTGTTTTACACTCTAATGTGAAGAAAGTTTTGATGGGTATTTAGAAAAGTAGGTTCTAATTCATTCATTTGGTCATTAAATACATGTTTATGGGATTAACTGCATGGTAATAGCACAGAGGGCATCCAAGGGCACTATGACTTTAGTGGGCATTAAGCAACCTATATGTTTCTTATAGTACTAAAGAGAGTTTTTTAAAGACACAGCAACCTATATCTTAAATAGGTTATTAATTAATGTTCCATTGAAGTTTTGTTGAATTAATGTACTTCCATGATTGTTCAGAATAAAATTGAATTAATTGATTTAATTAAGCATTTGACAGACATACATGGCATGCTATGTTTTAATGTTAGAAAAACTGTTATAATCTAGTTATAGTCTTGCTTCCATTTGTACCCTCAGCTCCGAGTTCTGTTTTTCTTTCTCGATTATGTTCCCTTTGAGTTGGGAGCAAAAGATTATACTGTAAAATGTGTTTGTGAAAAATGTGGGTTTTATATAGTTCTGATATTTCCACTAGCGGTTGTGTTGTCTTCAGTGCGTGTGTGTACTCTCTAGTAAATATTGTAGGCAAGAAAAACAAAATGAATACTTTATGATTGCAGCAGGGGCTGTACAATGAGCCACTGTGGCCTTCGGGTCTAAGCAAGGATATACGCTTGTCCTTGTGTGTGAAAGATCTCCCATGTGCCGGAGAGGGCTGCAGGATTCATTAGCGTTTGTGCTGTCGTTTCATGCCTGCTATTCCCTGAATACAGCACTGGCACTATTAGGTCTAGCTGAGCAGTAAATTCCGACTGACGGCTTGTAAACTACAACCTGCTCATTTCTTTAATAAGCAATGTCCAGACATCAAAATATTTATCTCCCTTTCCTCATCTTTTAAGATCAAATGGTAGGAAGTTAATTATTAACACCCTCACCCACCCCTTTTAAAAACTGGGTTACAGATTTTTTTTAATGTCTGTTTTTCTCCTACCAAATACGTACATGTATATATATATTTTTTATAATCTCTTTTGACAGAGATTATATGTGCAGAAATATTTACGTGCCAACACATTAAAATGAAAACCAATGCTTGCGTTTATTTTTTTTAACATTTCTTTGGCTGCAAACTCTATATCTCTATATCAAACTCTTTTATATCAGTACCACAGATAAGATGGTGTTAGAATACATTTTTTGAAGAGAACGTAGACATACTAAAACTTTATCAGGGGTTTAAATATCAGTAAACTGATATTTTTAGGAATATAAATCTGTTGTCCATTAATTTTCTGCATATAAAGGCATTAATATGTTTATCATATTTTATATGAATAACAAAAATCATATATTACAAACAACATGACCAAGTTTTTACATACAGTGCATTCAGGAAGTATTTATTGTCTAAAATAAAGTTTATCTGTAAGTCTAACACGCCTTTTTCCTATTTGTTTCCTGAATCTGAGATTGAATCTGCATTAGGGTTGTTTTGATTCCCAATACAAAGAGATTTTCTTCTGTGGAGGTTGATCTCAATTGCTTTTATAATGTTCTTTTGGAAAACACAGAAACACAATTGATTTCCTTTTCTATTCAGATCATCCAATCATCAAACTGTACTCATTTTTTTACTTCCAGAGCAAATACTTGTATGTAGCCTGCATCAATACTGTATTTTCTGTATGTTTATTGACCAAAATATTTCACAAAAAGAGATTTGCTAATTTATACAATATAATAGTTGGTGTAATGCAGGTGTAATGCCTTGGTTGTTGGCATTATGGTTGTTCTGCTGGGACACCTGTGTAAACTGTGTGAAAGCTCTGGGAAAAGGTCTTGAGGAAATAGATTAAACAGAAACATATAAATCTAGGTTTTCTACATCTAGGATTCACATGATGGGCATTTATTTCATAGCCATGTCCTGCAAAAAGATTTGTTTACCACAGCTTCTCTGGGAATTCATTAGGGTCATATCTCTCCATTAAACCTCTTCATAATAAAAACGCATAAGGCCAGCGCTGTAGATTAATAAAATAATGTTTAAATATGGGCTTTAAATCAATCTATTTATCCAAGAAGTTCTTCAAGGTTGTGGATTCTATATAACAATCCAGCGATCCTTGCCAAGCATGGCTTGTGTATCGATTCCAGAGCATTGCTTCAAAGTTCTTAGTTCTTTTGTAGTGTGTGAGAGAAAACACAATACAACTTGTGTTATGCTGTCCCCTGTGGCTACTTTAAGCTTCTTTTCGAACACTTCAGACAAGTTTGACCTCTGTAAAACACTTGTGGATGATTCACAGTGGCTGTTTCAGAGCTGGGAAACTTTGTGTTACAAAAGTAAAACTGAGAAAGTAGTGCAGAGCTTTCTGCCTGACCTTCAAATGTTTTTGCACTTAATAATTGAAATTAATCCTTCTAATATTTAGGGGCCAAGCACTGAAAATGAGAAGGGCCCTATTTTTTTCTTAGGATTTTTATTAGGGCCCAAGATCTGAAAGTGCAAAGGGTCCTGTTGTTTTCATTTGGATCCTATTGTTTTTTTGCCGGATTATTAATTTTTTTTTCAAGCAGTTTGTGCCCCTTAATATGCTCAAAAACTCTTAAAACTTGGCACACACATCAGTGTCATCAACCATTTGGCCCATAAAAAGGCTGTCTATGGGTGGGGCAGGATTTTTTGATGTCTCAAAACGTGTTGCCCTTGGCAAGGCGGGAAAATGGGAAACAGGAAGTTTCTAACATCTATAGCATGTATGAGCGATGTACATCAAACTTGGGCTGATGACATTGATATGATTATTTATTTATTCAAGATAAATCACATAGAAGAGTTTCACAATTAAATGCACGTGACAACCTTGCATCATTTTCTGAGAAGCACCAGGTGGTGATGCCGCCATATTGCTTGAGACTGTCATCACTGCCTGCAGCTATATTTACAGCTTAGTCTATTTCAAATAGCACAAATAAATAAACTTTGCACAATCTAAACTGCTGCTTATATTCAGTCAAGATCAAATCAGGTGCTCTAGCTTAAAATGAAATATTACATAACATGTAACATAACTCTCAACATAACATGAGAGTGTATTGTGCATTAACTAATTAACAATTTCCTGTTAAAAACTGCTGGTAGGAGAGGAAAAGAACGGCTGTATCAACACTACTCTGGGACTTTTAAGCCTGGAGGCACCTCACAGGGTCCACAGTGGTCCACTGACTGACAGGAAAACAAATCTGTAAACCACATCATGTGCACAGTACAGACTTCTTTTACATAAAAAAAATAAACATTTCTTAAGTAAATCCTACAAATTAAATGACAGAATTCCTAAAAAAGCCCACCTGTCGTGTGGCACATACATTAAAACGTTGTGGATGTGCTATAGGACTCATTTTTATGAAGCTTTATGGAGAGTAAATAAAAATATAAATAATAGATAAATGCCAGCCTTACTAAATTATGGTCTTTAGATTATTCCTGTCCACCAGTTCAATGAAGCAGAAAATAGAAAATCTGCAGGTTCCAAGGAGCCACGGGAGTCACCTCAGAAAAACAAAAAAAGTACAACTGAAATCAGACCAAAATAAACATTATCTGTGAGAATGTGTTAAAATGCTGGAGATGTCACTTTATCCCTTGTGTTTATTCTCTACATCTCTAAATGTCTTCACATTGATATTAAGATGTAGTTCACTCAAAATGACAACTGTTGTCAAGAAAGAACAATGCTGAAGATTTGCTTATATTTTAACTATTTAAATATAAAAATGTTTCTTACTTTCCATTTGTATTACAAAAATAGCAAATTAGGAACGTTAATTACACATATAGGTAAACACACTGTAGCACACAAAAGGCATAGCTTCCTGAGAATGGTGAGAGTCTGTAAGAACAGACAATAATCTTGGTCCCCTGTAATGAGCCACAGGTTATGTGAAGTTCTCTAAAGGGTCCACAGAGAGTTTATGTTTATGCATGTTTTCTGGAAGCTAATGAAGTAAAGCAGCCACAGACAGATACACACTCTTTTGATGCACAATCTCTCCCTATATCCTCCAGTAATCCTCAATTCTTGTCTCATCACTGGTTAGAGACCCGACCCCCTTGCCTCTCTCTATATCTCACTCACAGCCAACTTAAGGTCAAAGTAAAAAGTACCAAAATAGAAGTCCAATAAAAGTCTAGCACCTTCCCTGAGCACCAGATGTATTTGAGTGGAGAGGATGCATTAGATAACATACAGCAGTTGTATTTATGATCCCATTAAAGGCTGTAGATCTGAATCCAGTCCTTCAGCATGCCCACAATAATGAGCCCTTGTTTCTTTTCCCGTAATACATCAAAAGTTCACGGGCATTAAACATGGTTTACTGCAAACAGGAACTTGCAGATTTAAGCTTGCAGATTGTGCTGTGTGTACACTCTTGGGACTAAACTCATTAGCAGCTTGTGGCCTCTTTGGCACCCTCTGAGTATTTGCCAAGTTATAATAGGAAACTTAGTATGTCTTGCTAGTCATGGCATTTTATTTATTTGCAGAGGTTTCTTGTTTTTGTTTTCTGTTGGGATGTATTAAAGTCTTTTATTCTTTTTTTATTACAGGAGACTGTGATATCCACTGGGGCAGTTGTGGTCTACTGGTTAGTGAGTCAGGCTTGTAATCAGTAGGTTGCTGGTTCGATTCCAGTACTGGTAGGTAGCAACTGATGTGCCCTTGAGCAAGGCACCAAACCCCCGATTGCTCCCAGGGTGCTGCAGTGATAGCTGCCCACTGCTCCGGGTGTGTGTGTGTGTGTGTGTTCAAGACCTGCAGTGTGTGTGTTCAGTCCTCACCAGTCATGGGTTAAATGCAGAGGTCACACTTCGGGTATGAGTTACCATATCAGACAAAAACATGTCACAGTGAAACAACATTCCTCCAGGACCACAAAAGACATAGACTACATAGCGAACAAGGTGGTGTCTACCTGGTGGTGTTTTCCTTTAAGACCCAAGCAGTGTATGGCACAGACTGTGTAGTGACCCACTGACAGAAAGTAAACTACCTGTTTAAGGAAAGGAGATATACAAGAAGAAAAGTAGTCTGACAAAAATATTCACTTTTAAATTAATAGTTGATGAAGCAACATTTCTGTCAAGGTTTTTGTCACAAAATTTTGCGGAAGAAAGAAAGATGGACAGTTCTGGAATCTTTTGGCTACATCCGAAAACTGAAAAACACTGCCTTCGCAGAATTCATTCCAAGGTAGGAAGGCATCAAGGCATCTCAGTTTTAATGTTTGCTTTTCTTCTTGTCTCTGAAGATACCTTTATCTGATTGCTTTTTGAGCGCAGCATAGATGTATCCTTCATTGGCTTTAATATCCCACAATCCTGTGTGTGTGTCTCCCTGGAGAAAGAGAATGGTCAAACAGGGACAAGCTTTGAAACTAAAATGGCATTCAAGAAAACAGCTGGAGGAGTTTCTGTATAAATGTAAGTTTTATTTTTTTAATTTCTACAATTTTTGATTGCATTTCTACAGAGAAATTACTATTTGTAGTTATTAAATATTCAGACTGTTATGACTTAGGCATTACAGGCATTACACTGCCTAAAGCCTGTCCAAAACAGTTTCCAGAGATGCCTTCAAATAGAGCAGCTGTCTCCGAAATCTTTCGTCTGTTTACACGCCAAGGCAAGGAGTCAGCTGCAATTTTTATAATTAGCATGTTTATATAGCATGTTTACTTTTTAAATATTTTTGTGTCTTGAGAAAGCCACCATACTGTTATTTGATTTAAACTTATTAGTGGAGTTTGCGAAGCAAAGCGTCACACTATTACTCCCTCATTTTTGCACACAATTTTCTCATACGCTGCAGACAAAACTAGCTGTTGATTTGTGCAATAGTAAATAAAGATTTTGCTAAGTTCCCTTAGTGGCATTAAAACACTTCTGCATCAGTAAGTAATTTAAACGCTCTGTTTAGCCATTACATTAATCCACTCAACAGAAACATCTATGATTGGTTGTAATGCTCAGCGCTCAACACAAGCCCCCGTTAATTCCCTGGCAAGTGCAAAGAAAAACAAGGTTCACAAAGAAATATTGTGATAAAAAATTAAAAATATTGTAGCAGAAATATTAAATAAAAAATAAAATGCATAATGTGGAATACAACATATTTAAAACTTTCCCTCAGTAGAGGGAAAAATAGATTTTTAAAAAAATGTTATAAATATGTCCCTCAGAATAGAATCTGTCATAGATTTCACCCAAACATAAAACTTTTGTCATCGTTTACACACCACAATGTCCCACTAAACTTGTTTGACTGTCTTCTGTCGAACACCAGAGGAGATGATTGACATTGATTTCAGCAGCGCATTAGATAAAACATCCACAGATCACGTTCAAATCACAGAGAGGTGTTAGAGTGAAAAGGTGCTGCCAACTTAAACAATGGTGTGAACACACACACAACACAAGCACACACGGTCATGTCAATTTCCAATGGAATCACAATTGACCATCTGCAGTCTGATCTCGTGAGCATGTAGACCTACTGCTATCATCTGATCATGTTCTACTCTGAACACCTGCTGCTCAAAGACCTAACTGAATTCTTCAGTTAGCTATTCAGACCCATGTCAAATCTCAAAAGCTTCAACAGAATTTCTTTTGAGTTTTCTAATATGCTCTGTACAACAGTCTATGAGATAAATCAATAATAGGGTGCATTCACAGAGGGGAGATTGTAAGTGCACTAAAGTGGTAATCTGACAATCTTTTCTAGAGTAGAATCTGTATGTAGTAGCACTTCCAAGCTGTAAGAGGAGCAAAGAAACAGGGAACAAGACATTATAATACATCTGCCTCTGTACTGTGTCAATCCAAAAGAAGAGAACACTTATCACATAACCTGCCTTCGCATTTACTTTTTAAAGAGGGAAAAGAGGGAGCGATCCAGAGGGAAAATCGGAAGGAAGAAAAAGATTTGTCAGTTGGGGATATAGTGAGGATAGAGTGGTGCCTTTTAGTGACCTTTCAGGGAAACTAATTTCTCTGCAGTTACCCTCTACTGCACCTGCCACCTAAATAAACAATATGCCCTTACAAATCCCTAAGGCTATGCCTGCTGTTAAAAAGATTAGCTTAGACATCAGGATTCTGGGCTAGTTGAAAGTGGTTTATGTTGTTTTTTGCTGGTTTTTAGAGAAGCTAGCTGACCAGGGAACTATTGCTATGAACAGTGAGGCTGTGTATGGAACCTGCTGGCAATATTAGTAAACCAACATACCTGAGGACCAGCATTCAAAATACTGCATGTGCTTGTCCTCTCAAGAGGGACTTGAGTGTTAATGCAGATTGGCTGTTGATAGTGAGATTGTATGGTGTAATGTGATTTGATATTCTGGGTAAAAGAGATGGCACGCTACACAATTGGTCAATTAAAGTAATTTTTATCACCAAAATTGGTTTAAGATGGAAGACGTTTGCACTGACCTTAAATTATATGTTAACTATAAAGAATAAAAACTAATTGTTAGCCCTGGACTTGTTATTCCAACAAAAAACAAGAATTAGTGTCATAACTAACAACATTTAACATAAACAACTACTGTTGTGCCTAATGACTTGCATTGTAATTGAATTAAAGCAACTAGCTTTATGCAGATTACTGACTTTTAGTTACATTGCTGCAGACAAGCTGAAACCCAAAATTTCCTCACGGGATAACAGAAGAGAATTTTTGGACAGAAGGGGCTTCTGTGTGTAATTTTTGCATCAGAGATTTGCTGAAGGCGAACATAACTGAAGCACTTTCATGTGTGTAATGTACAAAAGAGACGAGATGAAAGCCAAGATCTTTTATCTGTGGTGATCTAGAGGTATAAAATAGAGTCTGAGATCGGGTCGACTCATCCTGCGTCTCAGGCTAGTTTACACAAACCACTTTCACATTTAAAGAATAAATGTTATGATTTTTTTAAAGGCAGCTGAGCTTAACAGATACTGTATCAGTCATTGGCTTTGAAGAACCCATAGATGTTTACATGAATATTATTCTTAGTTTATTTTTATCTCCAGCCTATAATCCTCTCAGACCTTCGTTGACCACGGATGAGTCTTCACAAGTCCATTCATCACAATCATCTTTTATAATCTAATTTATTTCATTTTCTTGTGAAAAAAAAATGAGTAAAAAGTATATAGATCATGCTTATTATACTTTATATAAGTATAATAAGTATATATATGTGTGTGTATATATATATATATATATATATATATATATGTGTATATATATATATTTATACTTATTATTATACTTATTTTGATAGTCCACTGTAAGTAACTTTGCAACTGCATATCAGCTAGCTCTAATTATTAGTATTATTAGTATATATAGTATTAGTAAACTGTTTGGACAGGGTTAATGCTATTTAACCCTATTGGTAGTGCATTACATAAGCAGCACAAGTGTGGGTTTAATTCAACAACAAACATACTGATAAAATGTATATCTTGAATTAACTTTAAAAAGTCACTTTGGATAAAAGCGTCTGGTAAATGCATGAATGTAAATTTAATTTAACACATGAGAATGTCTGTGACTATCTAAATAAAACGTTAGCAGATATTAAGCAGGCATTTTACTTACTCCAATAACTGGTGATTGACAAGGAGTTGCAAAACTACTAATTTTGTAGCATGTTTAAAGTGGACTATCGAAATAAAATGTTACCACTACTTTTCAATTAAAATCTAATTGGGTGTTAAAGTATTCAGTTAATTAAAATAGTCAGTTTCAATAATACTTGTGAAAGTACAAATTCCAGCAAAAAACATCTGCAACATATTCTCATTCTTTGATTGGCTGCCACAAAAATGCATCTAAAGTTTTACCATAAAATCAGTAAATATACATTTTTTTTAGCATTAGCAGTAAAACCCACTAAATGATTAATGTCACTGCTGTTTATACCACCTGCATTGATATGAAAAACTCTGAGATTTCTTCAAAGACAGAAAAGGATAAGCCTGAAATGTTACAAATAAAAAAGTCAGTCATTTATTATTAAAGAGCAGCTCTGCCGTGGCTTAGAATCTCATAAAGAGCCCTTAAGCGTGATCCAAAAATATATCTTCACAAATCATCTTCTTTCCTACCCAAATTTCATTTTCATTTCCATATAAATAATCTATCTTAGAATTCCGGTTCTGAACATGTGAAATCATGCCTATTTATGGGCAGGTCAAGGTCATGTGACATGGTTGGTCATGTGACCTTTAAACTATGTTTAAAGGAGGGTCATGCAATCATGACTGAAGTGTGGCACACAGCATGTTGACTGTACTACACTAGTGGTAGTAGTGTAGTACAGTATTTGGCTTCAAACACAATGACTGAATGACTATGACAAATATTGTTTTTGCCTTTTAGCATATTTTTTATAATTGGCCATTACGTTTTCTCAAGACCATGCAA
>JAZGTK010021094.1:0-10752 GCA_036877625.1 Ambastaia sidthimunki
TCTGCCAAATGAATAAATGTAAATAAAAGTATTTGTGAATAATGGATAATTATATTTTTAAAATTTTGAAATATTTTAGAGTAAAATGCATTTTCAATATAATTTTAATAAGATTTATTAATTTTCTGTCCCAGAAAGTCATTTTTTTAAATGTTTTTTCATGATCACAGGAACACTGAATGTTTTTCTTATGTTAAAACTCTTAACAGGTATTCTAGGCACAGAAAATCAATACAACATTCATTATAAGTCTGTTGTCTGTGCTACCAGCTCATTCTTTTTCTACATTATTCATCTTACTGACCTGCTCCGGCTGCTTTAGATTCCTCTGCGTCTTGTTACCATAGAGGTTTTCTCGGTGTCTTTGAAGAATGCGCTAGTGAATACTGTTGAATACAGTGGCCTGGTATTCTGTTCCTTTAGGTCCATGATGTGTGTTTGTATAGTTCCATCTAAGATGTGACCGGTCTGTTATGGTTTAAAGGTTGTGTCTTACAGGTCACTTTTGTCAACTTATAATGCAACTGGATCTCTCTCCCTCTCTTTCCTTTGCTTTTTCACCTTAACACACGAATACACACACTCAGGGAAAAAGAGAGTGAGCGAGAGAGAGAGACTGGTAATTAGAAACCTCTGTTGTGCTATCTAGTGTTCATCTGGGCCCATTGCTCTCATTAAATCTGTCTCCTGGGATACACTGCTAATGTCTTTGGAAGAGAGTTTTGTGTAATTTATTAAGCATTCAAAGAATTTTAATGTTACTGTTCTAATTTATAAAGTCTAATATATATGCTTTGGAAGAAGCCAGTCTTTTTCTTCTGAACTAACTAGAAGAATAAGAACCTGCATTTATACAATATGAATTGATTGTGTTGAATAAAGCAGCTGACAGATGTAATTATAAGGAAGAATCATCAACTTCAACTCAGTGAAACATTGATTAGTTTTGACCAATCATAACTGTCTTTGACTCACCTAGTCATTCTTGTTTGTGGCCCTATAAAACTATGCAATAGTTGTGACTTGTGTATTTACATATCTGGGGAAAGTCAGAGAGTGTGTTGGAGTACTTGATTTGAATAGTGTCTTAGTATTCAGTTTACATGCATCTAAACATAATGTTCTCAGCTGGGCACCATAAACAACCACAGGGTGCATAATTCTCTCTCTCTCATTACTTCATCTTTTGTTATCTTTTCTGTGTCAAGGTTATTGTTCCTTTTCAAAGGATTTGAGGCCATTTTTAGCCATGATGAATGTTAAGTAAGCTCTAATTTGTATATAGTAATTTATTTGCTTATATTTAGATATTAATTTAAACAGTCTCATATATAAATTCTATACTTAAAACATGTTTTTGAAAATTGCGTTATTTGTAATATAACAAAACTTTCATGTACTGTTACTACTTATTTACTTTTCATTTTCATTATCCATTTATGGTTGTTAAAGTACAAAACAGATGCTGTCAGACAAGCAAGCTAAAATTCTGGCCCACACACTCCAGCTTTTCTCTTCAGTATTTCTTAAAAAGTTCATTTATCTCCCAGCAAGCTTAAGCTTCAGGTGTCAAGACAGATTGTTTTACCTCTTTGCTCAGCTGTAATGACACATGAGATATGGACTAGAAGAACTGAATGTGTGGGGGTGTGAGTGTGCTACACCATCTGTAGATTTTATGTGTGTGGATGTATTACCAGATGTGAGTCTACTAGATCCATCAAGTGGTACTAGATTTGTGGCCCATCAGCTCCAGAACTTTTCAATATAAAGAAGTTGATGTAAGACCCTCTGGTCTCAGGGATTTACATCTAAACACTTTATGAGGTTTCATAAAATTCCCATTATTAGGTCATATGACTTGAACAAAAAATGATAAGTGAGAATAGTTTATACTAGGGAGTCTGTGTTTGCATAGTAATATAATATTTAAAATACCATTATGCATAAGTCCCACTTGGATCTTTGCTCAATTACATTCTATGTATATTTTGTTCCATTTGAGAATTTAGTGGCCACTCATTGTTAATTTCCATTATAACAGACAGGGGGCAATGTTGAGCTAAAGTTAAGCAAGCCATTAGAGATTAGTTGGACTCTTAAAACAGCACTAATCAAGAGCAAGGTTTCCAAACATGAAGAACCAATCAGAGCCAAGGCTGCCACAGACGGCTTGGCACTGGTCTACCTGTCGGTCACAGTCTGCTATTAGGCTTTGACTAATGATGTCTGCCAGTTTCTTATTCGCACTCTCAATCTCTTTTGCTCATTCTGTCTCTCTGTCCATGTTTCGCTGGCCCTGTTTTTTCTCCTTTTATGTTGCTTTCTCCCCTCCAGTGACTCATCACCTCCTTTCCCCAACACACTCTCAACTTCCTGCTTTTTAGTTCAAAAATTGATCTAAAATCCATGTTTTTTGCTCCTCATGTTCTGTAAGCTTGACTTCACATACATGTTTGTGTGGTGTCCCAGAGACTCTAAAGATCATGATGTGTGTAACAATAATAACATTAGTTATAAAATGAACCTCTTTCCCCCTTGATTTTTTAAAATGATTTCATCTGAGCCTAGCCCTGTAGACATATATTTTTGAAGCTCTGATACCCTGTTCTATCACAAAATTGGCAAATATGACTGGTAAATTTAAATTATAATGTTCCTAAGCCCAGAGTCTCTATATGTCTCTAAGCCCAAAGTCTGTGTGATTTTAAGCCAGACTGCGTGTGAATATTGAACTGTACCTGGGCCTTTAGACCCTCTCACAAGCCAGATTTTTCTGTTTGCAACAGTGCATGTCTGTCTGCAGTGATTGACTGCAGATAGAAGGTTCCACAAGATGGCAACCCTTTCATCCATCTCACTCAGTGAAGTATACTTATAAAGTATACTTTCCAAGGCTTGTGAGCTCAACAGTGTGTGAGATGGAGAAAGGGAAAGTGAGAAAGCTTAATATGCCTCTAAACATACTTATGGACACCATATTTAGTCCCATACACACAGCCCATCTGCAATGCCCACATTGCTTTAGTCTATGCACAGCAGCACATAAATTTATATATATATATATAGAGAGAGAGAATATGAAGACTATATAGATCAGAAACAACAAGAAATAGAAATTAAAGGACTGGATCAGACACGCAGTGGGAGAGGAAGAGAGTGTGGTACAAGACGGCAATCAATCTGGCTCTTTGAGTCACCAAGCTCCTTTTACTGGTGCAGATAGATTTGTTGATGTAACAGGCATCCCTGTTGTGTAGTCTCTTTCTCATTTTTCCACTTGCTTAACCTTCATGTTCTGCAGCAAAATAACTATTATAAAAGCTTAAGTGTAAGTGTGGAGACATTCCAATGGACATACAAATTTGTGTTTGTGTCCAAAAGATGCATTGCATAACACACAGAGATGCACCATAAAATTTTATGCATTTGTATATACAAACATTTTATTTATGTAATGTTCATAAATATAGCCTCAAACTATCCTGACAAACAGCAGGTGTGCCTGTAATAAGAGTCAAAGTAAATTCCTTTACAACAAAATCCATTCTTTTGCTGTTAGTGTGGTATAAAACTTAAATTACATTAATAAAAGTTGTTTCTCTTTAATAATTTATATCTTTAAATTTGTGCATCAGAACGTGTTTGTTGTGTCATATAAATAGTTTAACTCTTTTCACATTCAAAATTGAGCAACTTCAGAAGCTGCTTTGAAAAATCAGGTAAATGTGGATACAATTTTCCACTGTTGAAGATTTGTGTGGGTGTTTATGTGCAGCATACACAGCTCTGAATGCAAGTCTAAGCAAAGCTTTGACTCCACAGCAACAGTACAGCTTAATATAGAATTCATAAACTTCAGTAAGATAACAGCAGGAGTCAAAAGAGTTCACATTAAAACATTCAAACAATAATTCTTAATGTCAAGGTCAATGGAAAAAGTTTTTCTTTTCAATTATTCAGGGACATATTAATGTTACAATTCATACAAAATTCACTTGAATACACCTCTATAATTAAGCTTGAAAGCAAAATATTCACCTTTTAGCTATATTCACCTTTTTGAAGCTAATTTGCCCAAAATTGTTCTGTTCTGTAATAATTTCTTGACAAGTAAAGTCTTTATAAGTTATTAAATAAAAAAAAAAAAATCATTTTTAACATACCTCAGAAACAATACTTACTAATGTCTCACCTTTTTCACCTTTCATGCGTTTGATTCCCTAAACATGATTCAATTGTGGAATTAATATTAATTTATATTTTTTTGTGGAGCTTAAAATGTCAAAATTGTCTTTGCGGTGTAACAGTTTAGAGATAAAAAAACGGCTAAAACTTGCATTACTTGCATTTTCACAGTTAGATCACATTTTTGTTAAAGATGCTATAAATGCTTTTCAAAAAGCTAATGAAACCAACATGAATAATAATAAAAAACACTTCAAATTTGTCCCTTTGAACTAGATTTTTAAAAGATATATTTTTCCATCTCATTATTTAGCCTTATTTGTCTTTAACATTTTTGTGTTCATTAGAATGATAACAAAACCATGGGAAATGTTAAAAGATGTGTGAAAGTCTGGACAGTAGACACAGTTTGACAGTAGAAAATGCTCTATAGAGAATTGCTGTCTTGTATTGCTGTTTTGCTAATATTCTTTCTTCAATGGGAATGCAATAAACTCCAGAGATTTGACACGCTTCTTTAACAGTGTGACTGGGCTTGTGTTCATGTTTTTTATTTGAAGTCTCACAGATCTTGGAGGGGTGCCCCAGTTCTGCACATACAATGCTCTTGATGCCAATTACTAGCTTCTATAAACCTTTAGGTGGCATGTGACAGGCACAGTCTATTGTTTTCTTCGTCATTTGGCACTAAAAAACAAACCAGACACTAGGGAGAGAACCAAGCTGTGACTATCTGCATTCACTCTCTTTTCTGTCCATTTCAAAGGCAGTAAGATAAATAACATTAATATATATTGCTGATATTATTACGCATCTGGGGCACAGAGTTAGTGGGTTAGGAGTCACAAGCATGCAAATAGTTATCAGTCCTAGTATGCAGGGGATAATTAGTGTGTAGGATGTGCTGATCATTAGCTCTTTTACGATCAGTAATCACTTCAATACAAATGTTTCCCTCTTAGGAAAAGGTTGTGTCCTGCAAGTCACTCTCAAACGTGACTCATTTGAAGGAGAAGCCATTGCTCATACATTCAAATGGATTTTGTTTATTCATGTGGTTATGTTGTTTCAAATGATCACTGCCTTCTACTTGCAGATGTAAGCATTTAATGCAGGAATTATTTTTGATTGTGGTTTACCCTGCATCTTTAGTGGAAAAGTAGAAGATACATATCATACATATACCTTTTGGAAAATATCTTCCAAATTTTATACTGTACTACTGTACTTAAATGAAGTGCTTCTGCTTTGGGTTATGATAAATGCTTCTTAGTTTAATATTTGCTATCTAATGCAAATGCCATGCATCCATTGTAAAGAGTGGCTTAAATGTCCAAATACCCCCTGAGATCACGGTATGCCTTCTTAAGACCATTTATTATTAAAGTTCTAAGAGAATTTCTCTCATATACCCCACATTGACAGGCAATTGACCATAATCCTCAGGGAGTTTCCTCACCATTAAAAAAGGGCTGGAAAAAATTAAGTAGGGCTAGAAATGAGGAAAACTTCTGATCCTACTTCTTTCAGAAAGAAAATTCAGAAAGGCACTCAGCTTTTAGGTCTATAACATTGATTATTTTAATAGGATAGCGATTTTATGTAATGCAATTCCTGGCACATTCTTTGACTAATATGTACAGGAAGTATTATATTCTGATGGGGGCATGAGCAAAGGGGACTGAGGACAGGTCTGAATGATTGCTGTTTTAATAGGGTCACTCTCAGGGCTACTGTCCCTTTAAATGCATACACTGCTCATCTAGTCTGTCTGACTGCAACAGGCACCTTAATATTCTAGTCATAATGGTTCTCATTTACACAGAACCTGCATGTACAATTTCACTTTGTCATTATTCAGGTCTCACACAGCTACAAATTTAACAATAAGCACAAACAGAGTTTATAGAATCTAAGCCCGCCAAGACTAAACCGATAAATGGTAGGCATTATTATCTCCATATTAGATATTGTATTAATATTATTTTATTTTGAATAATAATAATATCACATAAGTAAAAAATACATCACGGAATAGAAATAATTTATTTATAAAGATGCAACGTCCTGCAACGAATATTACCGGTTTGACATTAGGCTTTAGCGCTCCTGGTTTTAATACATTAAAAATCACCAATAACAAATTAACGTTAATATCAAAATGTTAAAATACAACATATAATCCTCCATATATAAACGCGGTTTTCATGCGTTCATTGTTTTTAGGAATACCTTCTGCGGTGTCATTTCATACGCTGATTGGTCACAAATGAAATCCTGCACGTGCTGTGTTTGTTTTCCAGCGTTCACATTCATCAGTGTAAAGTTTAACGTGTGTTTAGACGTCTTGTCGGTGAATAATGTATTTCGTGGATTTATTTATTTGACCAATTATGAATCCGATGTATGTACGCCAAACAACACCAGGTAATATTCAGTTTAATTCGACAGTTATATAATGACCACAGAACTGCCTCTTTAAAGCGACAGCGCCTTTCCAAAACAACGTATCTTCATAAGTGGACTGCTTTCCTTCAGTACTGTCATTTAACATTCTCAACTATTTCCTTCCTCCAAATGGCAACACAAGTGCAGTGTTATCTGTTTTTCCCCAACTTAATCATTCAGTTTTGCTGTGGTTTTTACTTATGAATAATTTGCTTAAATGTCCGGTTTCCTCATTTGCTGGTAGCATGTATCTCTGGCGTATTAGATCCTGTGCTTGGCTTTGAAACGTTGGTGATGTAACTGTGAATTGTGATTTCCCCGTGACTTGTGATTTTAATCATGTATTAAAAGCTTTGCACATCTTATATTTGTTATAACAATCTTTCCTCAGCGTCTGTTTAATTTAGTTAGTGTAGTGTAAAACACATGGTAGCCTATGTGGTTACTTTCTAGCAGTCTGCTGGAGTTCTGCAGACCCAGTGAGCGGTAGAGAGTAGTTAGTTGGATCATTCATACCAAAATGAGGAGTGACTGAACAGCTTGAGTCCCTCTATGATATCAGGAGGTCAGACTGACAACGTCTTTTACACTTTTGAGTTTGTAAATGCATTCTGAATTTAAGAAGGCTGGGATGGGTTTCATAAGTGTGGCAGGCTGCCAGTGGGTGGGCTACATTCTGGATGAGATGTCTGGTGTATAATTCAGCCAATAACTGGAACTATAAGAATGGAATATTAATTTAAAATTGGCTGGCTTTTTGATGGCTGACTAATAGGTGAGAGAGCTGAATATTGGATGAGGGTAAGGAAAGAGTATATTTCTTTTGACATTTCTAGGCTTCCAATATGTTCATTAGTGGTTGTTTGTTTCTGTAAAACAATGAATTCTTCATTAAAATAGGCCTATGTAGGTACTGTGTGACTGTAACTGGGGTACTCGGCTTGTACCAGAAGTCTTAAGGCTCCCTGTTGACATCTGGTGGTGTTTGTTAATGTGTTAATTATGAATTCAATCATATTAACATTTTATGTCATAAATGAATTAAATTATTTTTTGTGGTTTATAGTTTTAATAACTTTTGAGTTACGCTAAATTTATTACAGTAAATGGACTGAATGGAGAAAACACATCATGTTTTCTCATCTGTGGATTATGTCTGTGATAAAGAGGGAAAATCTGTTCTGAGAGAGTCTTTTAAAATCAAACAAGTAAACAGTGCAGTGCAGTCTCATAAGGGAAATTTTGCTCTAGCTGTTTGGAGGATTCCATCAAAGTCTTTAGATATGATGCAAAACATGATGAAAGTGGCTTTAACTGTGGGATGTTTTATTATATATGACATAAATACAATAGTTCAGTTATATTGTAAAAGATATTTGAACTACTGTATCACAATAAAGTAGTAATTGGTTAAAATGGACTTTGGATGGTTGGTCAGAAAAAAATTGCCGAATAAAACAGTAGCCAGCAGTTACTAAGTACATCTATTTGTTTTGTTTTCAACAAGAGATTGTGGAAACAAGTTCCACCTTCCCTCAGGAGAAAAGGTATGTGAGAGTTGGGACAATAGGAGGAATATTGCCACTTTATCGTCTCATCCAGGGCAACACAAGGTCTCAGCAAGTTTTACGAACTGTTCCTCAGGCACTGTAGGTTGTTCTTGATACATCGTCTCTCTTACACGCTTCCCTTTGGCAGATTTCTGAATGGAAAGAATCACTTCACCATTGCAAAACTGACTTGCTGTTATAAGCATTCACAGCCCCACTTAGCCAGCAAATTTACCACAGAGTAACTGTTGTTCCTTCTGGATAAACAGAAACAAGAACAAGAGAGACTGATGACTTTTGGCAGTAAAATATTTACATCATTATGATTATTTGTGTGTTTGAACTAAACAGATAGCGGTAGCAGCGTGGATATCAGCTCTGACAAAAGCCTCCCATGGCCATGCACATAAAAAGCAGTCGTATTCAGACAGGCGGATACATCCCGAGGGTAATTGCAGTTTTTCCGGTGACTAAACGGATCTTGACTACAATTACAATTCAAATTGCCAGCACTTCTCCAAGGCACGCTTTTGAAATTGATGCAAAAAATGGAACCTCAATCATGGGCCCCATAATGGGCTTGACATATGACTTTCTGGTTGCGATCCAAAAGCTTGTGTGGTAATTGTGACCCAGGGTAAAAGAAGTTCATAATACTACTGTAAGTGGTACAATTGTCAGTGTGATGTTAAGGAGAGAATTAACGTCACTTTGAGAAAATAATGGTAATAGTTTGCTTGTGCAGTAAACTCATCTAAACCCTTGTCTCAAACCACAGGGTTTAAGAATAAATATTACTGTGTGATTGTATCAGGTGTGATTTATAACTAGGCACTTTTATATTTTTAAAAAGCCAGTTATGCATATACAGAATTTTTGTTTCAGATAATACAATTAAAGTTTTAAATATTTAAAGGAGTCCAGATTTTTCCATTCTCTCATCTTTTTATCATTTTCTGTGTTTGCCTTTTTGAGATTGGAGATGAGGGGCTTTAGTCAGAGATCACAAGCTTTTGGGTCCCTGCAATTTATCATTTGCTGCTGCTGTAGTATTTATTATTGTAATATTAGGATAGATTATTCCATCTGCTGAAGTCACAAAATTGGACACCAAAATTACCAGATGTTTTATATTGCACACCCATGTCTTGCCAAAAATTCCCATCTTGCCAATAGAGTTCTTGCTGTTCAGATTTCTCAAAGATTGTCAAATAGGACATTAACACATCTGTAAACCTACCACATGTTTTTTGGTTGAATTAAGGAGGTCTACATTTTCTGGAAAACTACATCAACACACATTTATCTCATTAATTTAGAGAAGAAAGGATGCAGTTCTTATTTCTGACACAGAAATAGCAGGACACATCCCTGATTCTGCGCTCACACATAGAATATTGGACCTCAAATGAGGAATGCATGCAATCATGTTCAAGGAGATAGTAGAAGAGCTTGAGGGTCCTTTGAATGGTAAAATGAAATTCTTCCTCTCACAAAAGTACATCTCAAGCATCAGTTACAGCCCCACGGCAGATTGCTGTTACTGTAATAGCTGGCAAACACACTGCTTTGAAATTAACGAAGTCAGACATTAATGGTTACAAGGTCTTTGAATCAGCTGTACGTTTGAATTTGAAGGTTTGCATGAATGAAAGCCTATTTGTGGCCATTTCAGAACGGTAAACGGGCATTTTGTGGCTCCCAGCCCAATGATTCAATTATTAGAACTGTTGATTAATATGATGATAGAAATGAAATCTGTCCTTGCATTTAACTTTTTAGCATTTATCATAAAGATACTCTGAGGTCAAAGAATTTCAAGCTGCAAATACAAACTGAATTCACTGCCTCCACCTAAGACATTTTACATGCTTTACATGAAATAAAATTGTTTATACTTATCAGAGTGTATTAATTGTAACATTAACTGCTTTCAAACTGTATCAGACAGAAGGTGAATGGTAAATATAGGATAATAGTCTCACACAGAAATCTGATGTATAGAAATATATGTAAGACATGTACACAATATGTATGTTAATGTAGGTCTCAAACATATTGAAATCCTACTGCATAGCTTGTTCTTCCCTTTATGTTTACTTTTTTAATATATGTTTAAAAACAGATGTGGAATTAGAAATGTATACATATGTCTATGTATATAAACTGTACGTTTACATATAGGAGGGAGGGACTGTGACAGATCAGGTGATACAGATACGGCTCTTGCAGTTGATATTCCTGTATGTTCCCTGATTATTATTTTTGTTTTGTTTACCTTGCGTGCACATAGTGTTTGCTCTGTGATTATTAATATTTTAAGATAGTAAAATTAAACCTGTATTAATGTGTAGATAACATCAAAAGTAGATATCAAAAGAATATGAAGTACTGTCATTGTTTTAGTTCAGGGTGTTTGTCACTAGAGGCCACTGTTTCTTTGCTTTGGTAGATTTGTGGAGGATGGATGCCTACAGCTAGTTCTTAATTCTAAGCTTTTTTGGACTGTGCCAATCTTTCTTGCCTTAAAGGTGATTGTATAATTTATGGAAATGGTAGTTTTTTT
>JAZGTK010021095.1:0-10751 GCA_036877625.1 Ambastaia sidthimunki
GGTCTAGATTTCTTTGCAAGCTACAGTAAAATACATATATTATTATTTAGGTTATTCTCAGGAAACTGTGCTATTTGTGTTCCATGATTTATTATTATTCAACAATGATAAATAACTTGATAAGTTATAATTGAAAGTATTAGTATGAGAATCAGCCATTGAAAGACCAATTTTGTTGACAGTTATTTGGAACACATGGTAGCCTCTTAATGTCTATGGCGGTTGCTGCTAGCCTGAGGTTGAAAAAAAAATGTTTTTTTTTTATTTCAGCACTAACCTTTTCCAAAACAATATTCTGTTTTATCAGACATGTATGGCATACTGTGATTCCTGTAAACATGCAAACCTATTTCTAACAAGATTGTGTCTTAGTAATTGCAACTATCAATCTTAACATACATAAAATAATACAATAACAATATGATGAGGAAAAGTACTGATGTTTTTCTTACCACTGTCACCTTCATGCTTGACCCCCAGCAGTTCATCAAAGCAGTGCAGGGTGCTGCTCTGGGCGGCACTTCCCCCGGAAAACTCCATTGGCTTCTCCTGAACTCCCTCATACACAAGTCCTTCTGCCATTGATGGGTTATCTTTCCATCTGGCACACACAGAGCAAAATCCCATCAGTATAGAGAAATTTTGAATGGAATCCAACAAGTTGTAAAAGCTCTGACTTACCCAGACAGATAGATCCTTAAAATACCATAGAATATAGAAGGATCTACATATTCTGAGGGAGAAGAAAGACTGAGATGTCACTGATGAGGTATTGAAGTTGCCTGAATGAATGCATTAATGAACCTGAGTTCATTTATCATCTAAATATATTACCGTGCATTAGTTTAAGGGCCTGCTTCATTCTGTCTATGGCCTGATCTACAACATTCAGAGCTTTGGTGACCATAGCAACATCATTCAAATGCACACCTTTGAAAACTTCAGGAATTGACTGTAAAAAAAGAAAGAAGAAATAGAAAAAGCTTCATCATTTGCAATATTCTGTAGTTAATTATTTTATATATGGAATAAACTTTCTGACAAAAAAGCATGTGGCATTTTATATCTGGTATAATGGTGTCAGATACAATGATGCTAAAAAGATTGTTCTATAAGATTGTGTTTTTTAATTGTAGCCTATGCTGAGATATTTCAAAAGAACAACGTGGTCATTTTTGTTAGTGTTGACCTGTCATTTGTTCAAATAACAATGTATCAGTATACATATACATATTATGGTTTCCACTGTGTATCTTGGTGAACTGTCTGTGAACTGTGGCATTTGAAAAGCATGGAAAGGTGTCAGACCTTCAGGCCGGGGACAGCTGCCAACTCCACCAGCAGTGTAACCAGAAAAAAACCTCGCACAGTCTCGCCTCCAGGCAATGTCAATAACAACTCTAAGTTGCTAAAGAAAGCAAGAACAGTGAAGACTCAGAAGCATTTAACAAGTTGTGTGTAAGGTGTTTTCATTGTGGTATTACTTTAACTGCTGCAGAGGGGACATGAGTACAC
This sequence comes from Ambastaia sidthimunki, assembly GCA_036877625.1. Taxonomy (NCBI): domain Eukaryota; kingdom Metazoa; phylum Chordata; class Actinopteri; order Cypriniformes; family Botiidae; genus Ambastaia; species Ambastaia sidthimunki. The sequence goes on from JAZGTK010021095.1 coordinate 1,516, forward strand.
TTTCAGTTTGTTTGCATTTTCTACATTGTACATAATGAGATGGCTCCCTCTGCTGGTTCTTTTAATTCAACAAAATACTTACTCCATTGTAAACGATCTGGGAATCATCGCCATCCGATTGCGCATGAAAAACAAACAGATAGGAATCGTTGTCAGACAGACAAATGCTTATTTGTTGCCAATTTTCTCTAGCCTGTTTTAAACAATTGTTGCTAAAGACGTTTTTTTTTTATATTCTAAAATAAAATTACTGTATTGTCACACTGATGATAATGAATTTAAGTAAGTTTCATCTACATAGTTAGGTCATATTGGTTAAAATGTGTTCAAAGGACTGATTTACATAGCATGGGAGCAGTTGTGTGGGTTTTAAATGCAGTCATTTCAGAAAAATAATTAATAATGTCAGACCATTAGGAATTGTCATATCACTTTTGGGGTATTAAAAAGTGGTTCTCAACGTTTTATGGACCTTTTCCCTTCGCTATTAATTTCTTTGTTTATTGTTTGTATTCATTTTGGATGCTTCGTACTAAAGCCTGTTTTTAAAGTTGTTTCTCACTGTCAGGACCGAAAGCATACGCAGGTATCTGGTCTGAAATCACACTCATAGATGTGAGGGAAGGGCACACCTGTGTATCCCCGCTCATGACGCTTCCTCACTACTCGATCATCACCTCTTCCCAGTGCAATTAAAGAATTGAGATGTTCTTCAAGACGGCTGAGTTTGGATTTTTATTTTTTCCCCAAGGGAGGAAACAAGGAAGAATCAGTTTTACTATTGAGAAGCACCACTACTGTCAGTTCAGTTCCCTTTCAGGAACGATATGCTGCGTCGAAATGCTATGGGAATGCACTCATGGGGTTCGCAACTGGATCTGATGGAGGGAATTGAGACAGGCCAGCCTCTATCTTATTCCTCACCCACCAGATCCTCTGTCCTCTCCCTGGGTACGGAAGCCGCCTCTGTGGTTTCTTCCGAGCCCTCCCCCCTGCCTCTCATCCACTGATAAAGTGAATGTTGAGAGCATTGATGAGTCCAATGTGTCCCCACAACATGAAGAGCTAGTGGAGGTTGTTGCTCGTGCTGTGGCTAAGCTAAGCCCCGATTGGCCCGCCGAGTAGCAGACTGTGCAGCATAAGGGTTTATTAGATGAACGATTCTTACACAGCCAGTCCTCACCTCCACACCGGAGCCTACCGTTTTTCCCAAATCTCCAGAACAGATGCTTGCCAGCTATCTGTCTCCCGATGCAGCTCTGCCTACCAAGCCGCTGCATACTACCTCAGCGCTGGTGGGAAGAGGGTACACGGCAGCGGGTCAGGCTGGTGCTTGCCTGCATACTATGGCTGTGCTTCAGGCATACCAAGCACACCTGCTTAAAGGGATCGATGAGAGCAAGGGCATCATATCTGAGGATGTGATGGAACTAAGAAGAACTGCTGACTTGTCTCCAGGTGCCACCAAGGAGGCTGCCCATGCCATCGGAAGGTAGCAGAGAGACATTTGTGGTTGATCCTGTCACATATCTTCTGGCCTGTTCGGCAGCTCGGTTAATACAGTTGTCGAAAGGTTTTAGGAGACACGGAAGCAGGCAGAGGCGTTCCAGCTGTTCTTCCCTCTGCGCTCTTGACCCCTAGGAACTGCTGGACGGGGGCAGTCCCAGCCGTGTACAAGCTCTTCATACCGGGACGCACAAAAGCAGAGCCACCCGTTCTCCCCCCTTAAGGGTGCGGGTTACGCGGCGCTCAAAGTCCTCTAAACCAAGACAGGATCAGAGGACCCTCTTGGTGTCCAAGAGGATCTCAAACAGGAGGTCCTGACAATTACATGTTAGGACCCCAGAGGGCAGCCCCATCTGGGGAGCAGCCATACACACCTCAGTATACAGTGCCCGTTGCTCTCCAGTGCCCTCCAGAGGCCAATCTGTCGACTTCCGTTACAGGGCTCCGGTCCACTCATGCTGGATATACCAGAAGCCAGCCTCAAGGCTTAAATCTGTTCCATATGATCAAGGTCACAAGACGTTGCATCCTTGCTTTGGACATGTGGAGAAAGCCGTGGTTCCTCTATCAGGGCCCAGTGTTGGGAGCCCATGTCGCTGCATCTCGCTAGCAACAGATGCATTCCTCACTGGTTGGGGAGCGGTCATGAATGGCCGTCCTGCCCATGGTCTGTGGAAAGGCCGCCATCTTACTTGGCACATCAACTGCCTGGAAATGCGGACAGTGCTTCTGAAAATATTCAGAAATATTTCCTCCCAGACCTGAGAGACCGCCATGTGTTGGTCCGCACTGACAACACTGCGGTGGTATCTTACATCAACCACCAAGGAGGTCTGCGGTCGCGCCCCCTGTACAGGCTGGCGTACCAGATCCTTGTGTGGTCCGAGGGGAAGCTCCTCTCACTGAGAGCAGCTTACATTCTTGGGCGATGCAATATGGGAGCAGACATCCTGTCGAGACAGGGGCCGAGGCCCAGGGAATGGATGCTTCCCCCCCGAGGTGGTAAAGCAGATATGGTTGATTTTTGGGCAAGACCAAGTGGACCTCTTTGCCTTTTGAGAGATGGCGCAATGTCCCCTTTGGTTCTCTCTAGCTCATCCAGCTCCCCTGGGGACTTGGCTGAGGCTTCGTCTGTATGCATTTCCCCCCATCACTCTGCTTCCAGGAGTTCTGAAAAGAATACAGCAGGATGCGGTCTCTGTGCTCTTAGTAGCCCCATGCTGGCCCGCCGAGTGTGGTTCTTGGATCTTGGATCTCTCCTAGACGGCTCCCCTTGGAGAATCCCCTTGAGGGGGGACCTCCTATCTCAGGCATGGGGCGCCATTGTGCACCCCTGCCCGGAGCTGTGGAACCTGTGGGTATGGCCCCTGAGGGGGCAAAACTCATAGCTTCTGGTTTCTCAACTGAGGTTGTTGGGACCATTTTACAATTCAGAGCTCCCTCCATAAAGAAAATTATGCTTTGAAGTGGAAATTGTTCACTTCTTGCTGCGGAGATTGCCAGCTTGACCCAGTTAACTGCCCGGTTGGTATAGTGCTGGAGTTTTTGCAGGCACGCCTCTCTGCAGGATTGGCTCACTCCACCTTAAAGGTCTATGTGGCGGCTTTATCGGCCTACCACGCTTCTATTGGTGGCTATTCAGTGGGCAAGCACCCCCTAGTTACACATTTCCTCCGCGGTGCACTGAGGATGAGGCCCCAGGTGCAATCTCATGTCCCCCTGTGGGACTTGGCTATGGTGTTGCAGGCTCTCTGTGCTCCTCCTTTCCATGGATTGTGGATGCTATTTGCATGGCTTACGGGTCTTCTGGCCTTCCCCCACCTTTGGGGACCAGAGCTCATTCTACTTAGGGTATGGCGTCCTCCAAGGCCTTCTCAGCAGGTGTGCCTGTTCAGGACATCTGCGACGCAGTGGGATGGTCAACTCCCTTGACTTTTGTCCAATTTTATGGCCTCGACATTCGGGCCACTCCTGGCTCCTCTGTCCTTTTGCCTTAAAATGAAGGCTTATTTAACACAGGGCAGGGGTCCCCTCATCATGGCTGAGTTGGCATTTCATTCCCATAGCGTTTTGACGCGGCTCGAGTTCCTGAAAGGGAACATCTCAGGTTACGTATGTAACCCTGGTTTCCTAAAGGAGAACAAGACGCTGTACGTCTCTATGCCATACTTCCGGTACTCCTGTGTGTGCTTGCTTCCTTCCATTCCAAGGCTACCGATTTGCCTAACGCATACATTTTTAAGCTTCCTGGTCGTGACGTCACCCCGTCTGTGATGTATCGCCCCCTATTGGATGAATTTCACACGTGATTCAGAGCATGGTCACGCTGAAGGTGTTCCCATAGCGTTTCGAAGCAGCGTCTCGTTCCCTCAGGGAAACAGGGTTACATACGTAACCTGAGACATTCTTTCTGCAGCCATTTTGAGAATGCACTTGACCAGCTATATGTGTCCTTATCATTTCTTATTTGTGCATCCTTAGATCCACTTAGGATATGAGTGAAGAATGCAAAATCAGTAGGCAGGGACAAAAAACACTCCCGTATAAGATACACCTATGTTTCCTTGCTCATGCTTCCTGAGGAAGCTTTCTTGCTCCTCGTTCCTTGCCTCCTCAAGATGCGCTTGGACAACTGAGATGTCCAAGATGGCTGACTTAAATTGGTTTCCAGGTCACATGCTAGAGGACGGAGGAGCAAGGAAATGAGGAAGCATCAATTTGTGTATTGAGCAACATCCATTGGGAACTGGCCCTGTGACTAGCTTAACCTCATTTGGCCCAACAGTGGAAACACTAATATTATTGTAACAGTGAGGTTTCAGAATGTGGCAGATATTATTCTTTTGCAAGAACTGTTGCAATTTTTAGCTTGTACAAGTTTAAATCTGAACTAAAGTGAAAAGAAGAGTTACAGGATAACATATTATATTAAAATGTGAAAATGAGTCTTAATATTATAAGTTTACCCATCTGGGTCTGTTTTCTTCCAGTTGGCAAGAACCGTATCAGCATGGATGAGGATTGGGGGCAGACCCAATCTCTGAGACACCTCCCAGAATGGCACAGCTAAATTCCGTGGGAGCACCTGAGACAGTTTAAGACAAACATCAGCACCAGGACCCTCATTTGGGCAGTGCAACTGCGAGTAACCCCTCCCCCCTTGCAAATGGGTCCGTGTCTGCAAAGGTCACCATGAGCCCTGCATTCACTTGGATAGGCCAGGATCAGCACACACACACATTACATCAAAGTGTAATTTAATGTTCTACAGAGGAAAAAACAGCAACAGTAAAAAAAACAATCTACATACGTTTACTGTTTCTCTCTCCCCCTTCTGCCATACATAACCCATAGTTAATGTACTCAGAGCGAGATGGGCCAAACGCAGCTCTCGATGATTCTCCAGTAGATGAGTGTCCAGCAGAGGCATCTGGGATTGGACACATCATAAATAATTATAACTAATCATTGGACACTAATCATAACTAAATTTTACTTTAAAATAAATATGTAAGTAATCTTCATACAGATCTGCAATCTGTTATATGTGTGTATAGTAGCTCAGAAATAGTATATATCGGCTGTATTCTTATTAAAGCCTGCATGCAGATGTAAAATGTTCATTTGTTCTGCATTTGTTTGTCTTTTGTAGAATTTTGTAGGTACAAAATAGCATTAGTTAATTTGTTGCATTTTTTAGAATTTAGAATAGCTGCAATATCATACTTCATGAACTCTGAGGCGCAATGTGTGGGAAGAGATGAGTTCAGTGACATTTCTAGCAATGTCCATCCATGGTTTATAGTACTCTGGCAGATCTGCCTGAAACACACAAAAATGCTTTTAGTAAGTGGGTACAGTTTTGTTTTCATGCAAATATATCCAAACAAGTTTTCAAGTTTTTTTCCCTAGTATTTCTATAGTATAGTAAAGTATATATAGTATAGTATATATTTCATGCAATCTTTTAAACAAATAAAAAAATTACATACTGTGAAATTGTTTTGTACTTTTGATTTAAAATTATTGTTTTGGCCAGATTAATTACTGCTGGAACATTAACTAAAAATTAATGAAATGAATTCTGTCTTAGGAAGTTTTTTATTAACTTTTTTGTCAACAAAGCAAATAGATAAAGGTCACTCGGAAAGGAAACATTGTCAAAGTCTAATGTTTCATTATACAAACAATGAATCTTACCAAACATCTCAACATGGTAAATGAAAATTAATATGTTGCTATTAAACAAATCACACTGAATGGGTTGCTCTCAGTATAAACAGTTACAAATAATGACGCAAATTGTGGTTTTGCATGCGACTCGGTAGGTCGCAATAGTTCCTTTATCATAAATTAGCCTTTTTTATAGAATCTAGCCTCTGCATTGTTTAAATCACCTAAATAAAGTATTGTACATGGCATAACACAATACATTTATACAATAATATCAAAGCACAAAGCTTATTAACAAATCTGTAATAAAATGTAATGAATTTTATGCACCTACCAGAGGTTTAGGAAGAATAAACCCACAATCCTCAGAGACGTGAAACTGTGCCAAAGACAACAGAGTCTCTACATTAGTCACTTCGGTGCCCATAATGTTTAATACTAGTGACTGTAATGACTGACACTATTTAAACAACCAGCTGTCACTGCTCTGTACTTGGCAGTGGAATGAGTTTTATCTACTGTACCAGGTCTAAACTCTCCCTCTCTCTCTACTGCTTTTCTGCTTTCCATCAGCTATGACCTTCACCACATTTCCCCTTAGTAATTACACGTTAACATCTATATAAAACAACCCACTACAATACACACACAATACATACAAATTGTTTTTCTGTTTGCAATGTTACTTTCAACAATCTTGCTTCGAATATAATGCAACAAAACAATCAGTCTATTAATTTTGGGAGAGAGATGGATGCCAGATTGGAGTTTTAGAGGCAAATGTTGCCTCTGATGTGGATTGTTTTGACAAGAAGAAAAAAGTTATTTTGAAATAATTTGATTGCCAGAGAATGCATGGACCTACAGGGCATTTAGTGTATACAATTTTTCAATAAGGGTAATTTCCCCTTGTTTGTTCCCTCTTTCAAACAGGTGGTCTTACTAACACCATGTGCTACCATTTGAGCTACAGAAACTAGTTGCATGTGATGCTTATTAAAGCATTAGCTTTACTCTTTACACATTTTGGCCTTTGATGACTCTTATCAGTTATCTGTATGATTCCTGTTGACTTTTTACTTTGTAATGGGGCTGTGACTAAGGGTTCTATGGCATAGCTTACTCATTGATCCCAGAAAGAAAGGACCATTCATAACAATCTTGTCACATGACTGTGAAATTGTTTTGTAACGTGACACTGCTGAGAGCTGTTCAAAATGTTGTGAGCGCATGTATAAAGTGACAATAAATGGATAAAGGACAAAGTGGCTAAATGTCTCTTCTTAGAGAGTGCAGTACTCTTGTGATGAACAGCTGAACAGCAAATGAAGAGCTGGCCTGTCTCGCTCCAGGCTGCTGGCCTATAAATGAAACCCTCATAAATTAATAATAAACAGCCACTTCCACCCTCTCTCTGACCATGTGAATAAAATGTTTCTGACTTTTCTTTATAAGTTATTATAAATAACTTAATATAATAATATAATATTATATCTTTAATTAAACTATAGTTATTGGCTACAAACAAATCTGAAACATTTAGTCATTGCGCTCTACAAAATAATGTTCTGGATTATGGAATGTTGTCTAGTCTGATAAACCCATCAGAATGATAAACCTATTCTGTTACTAGCTCAGCCTAATTTTAGAACTAGTAACAATAGCTTGGGCTCCTCATATGGCTTTATTAGAGTATAAAATACTGTATAGTTTAGATAAAATCTGGTATAAACGTGCCCATCTAGTGTTATTATTTTTATAGATACAGTATATACAAAAAGGCCAACGGGTGTCTAAGATTCTCATGAAAAAAGATCCTTTCACCTACCTGAATCATCTTCTACTGCCCTATTATCGTTTTGATTTTTCCTTCCACTGTCTTGCACAACAGCAGTAAAGCTGTAAAGACATTATAATGAATAAACTGTATACATTTGTAATAAATAAAAATGCATCACTTGCCCAGACCAGAAAAAATGTATTGAGAATGTTCAAGAAAGTTCAAACTTCAGTTAAAATCTTTCATTATATACCCTTGCACATATGTATGTACATATTATGTGTGATTTTTTTTTTACTTGTTACAAAACTTGTTAGTCCGTGTGACAACTTACCAAATTAGCCCCACTCCTTCCTATTTGTTACATTTTATGTTAAATTCTCCATATTGTTTATTTAATCAGATCATGCTTTCTGTTAATCCTAGATTAGTCCTTTAGACTTTAAACCTTAAAATCAGTAGAAACAAACATTTCTTCATCCGGGGGTCACATTGTTACACCTACTTAAGGGTAGAAAGATTGGATTCAAGTGAGGTGATGAAAGAGTGAATGGGCGTGTAGTGTGCCTGCTGTACAGTGAATGGGAAGCAGAGCTGTGTTGGTGTGCCTGTGTTGTACAGTTGGTACGGTAACTGAGGAAACATCAAGACCAAACCGTCCGGCCTCGCTGCCTTGCAGCTACAGTGAGAGGATCAACATTTTCTCAGATGGCGTTTGGGGAAGAAATAACAATTGATCTTGAGACCGATTTGCCGTATATACTTGATGCAAAAATGAAGTTCAGTTACGGCTCTCCTCAATCTCAAGCCGCATCCGATGGATTTCGCTCTCTTCTGTCGCTTCCTCATATCGGCCAGGCCGATGCACCACTTCCCTCTGATGCGGTAAGACAAGCGTCTGCTTTCTGTGTTTTACTCGCTTTACTTACGGTTTCAGAGGGTTCTTTCTAAGTCGCAGTTATTTATTAAGACGACGTTGTCATTTCTCAAGGAGACATCTGCAGTTACATAAGAGCGCTTGTACTGTAAGTTAGAGGCGGTGAATGAGCAATTTTCCTCATTCAGAAAATACACAGTGTTCTCGTATGTACACAGCTTTTAGGATCTGATCGCAGACTCATTCATTGATTTTTATGATATGAGCAATACATCTGTTTTACAGGGTGTATTTATACTGCAGAAAACTGGCATTGCCGTGTCATAACCGTTTTTGTCAGCGGTTTTGTTTCACATATAATTTACTTTTCAGTGAAATTACCTTTTTTTGTGGGTAGGCTACAAAAAGAATACAACAACAATGATAACGACGAATCAGGATATATAATATATAATTTAAATGTGTTGGAGTAATATTTTATTTACCCTACTTTCATTTTTATGCAAACTTTAACATTTCAGTATAGCTATGACTGACAAAACGTCTCGTGTTTTTCATTTCTAGATAAATGCTTAACCTTAAGTTTGTAACAAAACGAGAAGTTAAAGATAGTTTGTTTTCTGTTGTTGTGCGATGCATCAGCCAGCAAAGTGATACAGGCGAGGGGTAGAGAAATGAGATGGTCAAATAAATCAAATAAACCCCTCACTAAAGCCTTTTGAAAGCGTGGAGATATGTCACCTTCGGCATCACTGCTCCCACAAACAGATCGTCTTACCTGTGAAGAAAACCAGGGACACTTTAGGTCTTGCTAATGCGTTTATCCAAGCTGACTCAAAGGCACATTATATAAGATTTCTGTATTATTCAAAAACCACTTGCGCAGTGTTATATATTTTG
>JAZGTK010021096.1:0-10751 GCA_036877625.1 Ambastaia sidthimunki
GACTTATACACATAAACAACTGTGCAAAAGTCTTAAATACTTCACCAAAACAACAATTTCAAGATTTTTTGCTTTGGTATGTCAGAAAATGTAATTATAGATTTCCAAAAAATGTTTGCTATTAGCTGTAATACACAAGTGAGAATTTTGCATGGACAAGGAGTTCTACAACAGATAGTATGGCCCACACAAAAATCTGATCTCACCATCATCAAATCTGTTTTTTTTTTTTTCTTTTTTTTTCAGGTTTTCAAGCTTCTTGCACAGAGAAGCTTCTAAAATTCTTGCAATTTGAAAAATTAATTTTGTGTAAAATGATGTATTGTTTAGCAATAAACAGTGGTGTGAGGGACACAATGTGCAATTTCTAAAGCGCCTCTTGTTTTCTCGTCTCAAACTGTGTATTTTTATGTATATTATATATATCAATAAAGAAACATGCATTATTTTAAGGATAATTAAAATGTGCCATTGTTTAAATTCAAACTGTCATTTCCATGAATCCAGTAAATTAATAAAATATATATTTTGTCTTTTAAAATGTCTATCAGTTTCAACTTGTTTTTTGTGTTGCTTGAACTGCATTTGTCACATCTATGACACAAATCAACTGGTCTGGATAACATCAGAGTATATTAGACATTATGATAACAGCCTGCTCTATCTCTATCAGACACTTAGAGCTATCGTAATACCAGTGGCCTTTCTCTTGCCATGTAGCATATTATATGAGCTATGAGCTGAAGCTGGTTTGCCACATTAGATCATTTAGTGTTTCTGACTCTAAATCAACTCAACGGAGGCAGAATCAGTGGCTTACTAAACGCTGGAAATGTCAGACGCAATTGTTTTCATTGTATTAATGTGTTGTGATGCTTTGTGATTAGTTGGGAACAATCCGATCTTGTCATGAACCAAATCCAAAATCACTTCAGCTAGCAAGGAAAAGCTTGGCCAAAAATTCTGTCATTATTGACTCATCCTCATGTTTTTCAAAACTCTTGTGATTTTCAGAATGTAGCATCTTCTTTCTAAGTGAAGACAACTGTCAAACAAGATTATCAACTTAAAATTCTGCCTGTTCTTTACATAAAGCTATCATGTGGTTACAGAAAACCTAAAATTTCATATAACCTGTATGGATAAGATTTGCATAAACACTTTATAAAGCAATCTATTCCAAGGAAGAAAGAAAATCATAAGGTTTGTAGCAACATGAGAATGTGTTAATAATGGCAGAAGTTTGATAAAGAAATCATCGCTTTAAGAACCAAAAATAAATATAGCTTTATGCATGTTCTTTACAATCAATGTTCTATCATTAATGTCTTTACAGCCTCAGAGTCTGTCTCTATCATTGCATCAAAAATCATGCGCACCATGTGATAGAATATCTGTGCAGTGGCAAATGTCATGTGTACAGCAGTATGTTCCTATATATACATACCAGCATTGTAACTACAGTCTTCAGGACCCTGTTCTCAGATTAATATAAATTCTTTGACATTTCAGTAAAAATGTCTTTACATCACGCCAGCACATAATGAGCGTCTATTACATTCCATACAAGGAGCGGGTTGTTTTATTATTTAAAAAAGAAACACCTCCAACAGTGAAAATGGTTTGTGTGACATTTAAAGAACGCAAGCCTAATTCTTTTCCTGAATGTCATGGTCTTGGTCTGAGATGCAGGGTGGTTATGGATCGATATCTGACTGGTGAATAAACAAGCTTTTGATTTCATAATGCTCAGAGTCTGCACAGCCTGTTTTTTTAAAACATTAGGAAACAGCGGAGCTGTTGTTACATTCTTGCGAAAGCCGTGACAGACAGTGGCATGATTTTAGATGTGATGATTAATCACTTTTTTATGTTTGCAATGACTGCTGTCTATCAGTCCAAAAGAGTCTTAAAATTAACATCAGTGTTGGCAGTGAGTCTCAGTTTAGACCCTCACTGGTGCGATGCTTGTTTATCATTCAGCAGCATCTGATAAATATGTCCTGCTTATCACAAAAAAGCTTTTTAAAGCAGCAGAGTTTTCCCTTTTAGTCCTCAGCTGCAGAACAACTGTGACAGGTTATATCTGTAATCACAATAATCACATGCCAGCCTTTTAAAGCACTGAGGTAAATTTGTTTTGTATGGCTGTGATAATATTTGTTTAGAAGACTTACATGACATGTCATAGCTTTACTGTTGTATCAAATTTCAGCTTCTCGTAACACATCAATGTGAGTAATTGTGTAATTTTTTAATGTGTGTAATTTTTTAATGCTATCTTTCTCTTATAATGATTGAATGTGCAGATTTAAGATTTGACTTCCTAAAAGTGTCTTTGAGGTGTATTGACCATTTCCCTGTTAGTTTGTACAGTCTGACACAGCAACATTGGCTTAACCAATCCCATGGGTTTAGGTTGGAACAGCCTATTTGGCCAAATACTGGCAGAAACAATATAACATTTTTACTACTTAATTTTAATTTTAGGAGGTGTTAAAGGAGTCATTGTCTAAGTTTCACTTCATTCTCTGTGTTGCAAAATATTTATGTGAAATGGTGTCCTTTTTTTCATATTTACACTTCATACTGCAACCTGCCTGTCACACAACTTCACAGAAGGTTCATTGGGGTACTGACCATGCACATGCAGAAAAACTCACAAACTTACATTTTCATATATTTACCAGTTTGAGAAGACATAATTCCATTAATACTTATAATTTTCTGTGAAATGTATTTTGGTTGTGTTAAGCTAGTGCTGCATACTTTGTTGTTTTGTACCATTTGAAATGTACTGGTTTGAATTGCAGCATGTATAGAAAACATGATATGATGTCCATGGAGTTTGCTTTGGCGTTACATGTTTCCATCAATCCACCAGCAAACATTACCACCCATGTGTGTCACAAGGGTCCTTCGACCAGCGTTGAATTCTAGGGGGTTTCAGTATCAGCAGGGGTTCAGAGAAAGATATGGACTTGTTTGATAGGCAGAGGCATTGAGACGTCCCTGGGCATAATTGGAAGGGAAAGATCTGATCATGGGCAGCCACACGCCTCCAATGAGTTCAATCTGAGAAAGTGGGTAAAGCAGCGCAGAAGAGGGTCCCAAATGACCCCTCCAATGTACCTGAGATGTGGGAGAGGAAGCATGGAGATGGATGGAGAGATGTGTAGTTGCATGTAAGGTGGCAGAAAGAGTAAATTAGCAGGAGAAATAAAGTGAGATGGGCTCAACGCGGCAAGCAGATGGACTCATTATTGGAGATGATGGAGAATGTGGAGGCACTATCCAACCAGCAGACCAGAATCCAATCAGATGCACCGATCACAAGTCTGACTCTAATAATGATCGCAAGATCATTTCCTGTAAATAACCACACACTAATACACAATTATCTGATCTCTTCCTTATAATGAGCAAAAACACTGAGCGTTTCTGAACGCTTAAAGCAAGAAACAGCATCCTAAGGTATATACTTTTAAATTTGCTGTACAAAAATCATTTATGGTGACCCTAAAAAGTACTTAGACACTTATTTATATATAAAAATGTTTGAATGTCATTGTATTAGATAACAAATTACCAAATGACATTTACAGGACAATTTACAAACAAATCATCTCACAAAAAGGAGATTTGTTGGGTTATAAATTGCAATAAAATAAACAATGTTGTGGTTAACATACTTTTTAAAAAGTGTGTCCAGAGGGAAACTGACTTCCAATAAAAACACCTTGTGACAAGTTGGTTTAAAGTAATTAAAATGATTAAAATGTAAAATGATTCTGAAAAGTCAAGCATAAATTGTTTGCAGTTATCACTAGGTTTAAATATTTTGTTATCTGACATTATGAAATGCCTCTCCCACATGACTGCTCATTATGTTTAAGTACTGAGGATTTCTGTCCCTTGTGTGGTGCTAGTCACCATAAATAAGATTTAGACTGTTTTAACTGTGGCTCAGTGCACTTGCTTCAGGCAGCAGGTGTATATTCAGGGTGATGGGAGGTCTCTAAAGCAAACCCTCTTCCTGTGAACTCCTGCTGACCTTTTATTCTTCTTCAAACATGGGTTGAACTGGAGTGGAGACGCTGCAGGCGTCCTGGTGGATTTAAGGAGTTTAAACTCAAAGCTTACAGGAGGAGCAGTGGGTGAAAAGGCCTGCTGGAAATTGGATTGTGGCTGCTCGTGTCCCCCGAGCTGCAGACTTTTAATTGGACGGCTGCTTTTTGTTCAGATATTAGCATCAGTAATGCACCTCACTCTGGGCTCTGCGACAACCTCCCTGACTTTGGTGACAGAGGTGACAGAGATATAAGACTTTTATAGCAAGGCCTCCCCTCCCCAAGTTGTTCTTTTTTTTTACAATGACAAAGCATCAGTACAAGACAAACACATTTACAAATACAAAATAAAAAAATTGAAATGTAATGGTTATAACCATAGTACTACAATATATACACCATAATAAAGTCTACTTTTAATTATTAATGTGTTAGACATTAGGCATTAACAATATTACCTACAGATAGGAAATGAATTTATTATAATTTATTAGTGAGCATGACATCTCAGTGACTCTCTCACCCCCCGTCTCTCTCTCTCGTTCTTTTCCTGTCGTCGAGTCCATTGTGAAAGTTGAGTAGGGCTGGAAGTAACTGAAAAAAAGCAACACCATGTGATCGGTCTTTCAACACCTTGAGCTTCACTGCGATCCTCACGCCGCTTGAGTCTCATTAAACTCCCACTGTGACTCCATGAAAGAGGCTCACAGTAGTTAAAAATAATGGCTTTCGCTCCTGCTCACCTGGCAATGATTAATATTTCCTTATAAATAGCTTTTCATTACAAAAGTGAAACCGTAGAAAGGTATTTTTACAGAAAGAGCAGTTTCAACAATTTACCTTTTTAAAGTTAAAAGCAATACTGCTTTTAAATTCTGTCAGAATAATAGGATGAATAAGCAAAGATCTAAATTAAAGCAGGAATTATTCAGTTGATAAGGTTAAGCCTGAATGTTTGTGTGTGTGTGTGTGTGTGTGTGTGCCCTATGTGAAAATATCAGTTGGGGTTATAGGAACTGTGCTTTTCATAATGTTTTGCATAGTGTCAATAATCAGTTTATTTTGTATCATTAAACAAAACCTGATTTAACATCCAAATTCCAAGTTGACAAAAATATGAATGGTGTGTATATGAGGTGTATATAATATCTGCAGGTTGTGTATACAACAAGTAAAGCTTCATATAAAGTAATCAGTGTAGCTTGATTTTAGGGGAAGATTAAGAAAATAAAATTAATTATATTATAATATTAATTATATTGCATTTATTTATTTTATTCATTCATTATAAAAACAAACAGTAAAAAAAACAATCCTTGCTTCCCTCTGTATACAAATTAAACATGCAGACAAAACACTGTCAACTTTGCTTTATCAGCAGTTTTTAAACTATCAGCTTTGATATTCTATAAAGTTCAATTTATTTTTCATAATGAATGCAGTTTAAAATAAATCAGGGTTTGAAACTCAATGGACATAGATTAAGCCATTTTCATCACCAAATGGCCTCTACGTCAAGAAAAGGAGCATTGTATTCTGCTGCAATACCATTTACCAGAACAGTCAAATTCCAGTTAATCTCACAACTAAACCTTGAGGCTGGAGTATTTAAGTTTGCACACACATACACACAAACACACACAGACGCTGATGCTCTGATCAATATTGGATGTTCAGCCTTTCCCCGTATAACACTTTACATTACCTCATCAACTGCTGGTTTTATAGAGATGGGGCAATATGCCAACAATTGGATCAAGGTTCCCGTAAAACCTTTACAATATCCCTGATGCACTCACTCAGGCACATCGTTCATATAGGGTGCATACATTTACCGCAACAGGGGGGGGACAAGGGAACAGGTGAGAGCAAGATATAATGAAGAGACTAGAAACACTAATAGGAAGAGTGTGAGTCTAAAAGAACAGATAAATGTGTGAAAGAAAGTGTGCTTTAGACCCTTTAAAGTGGTTCATGCTGAGTGTTTCCTCAGCCTTCAAACAAGTCCTGTCCAAGGTGGTTATTGAAGGTCTCTTTTGTGAGAAGGAAATGTTCTCTGGCCTAATAGCTTGTTTTCCATTTGAAGGTGGTGGAAAGGAAATGTTTGTAGTCCTTAAATTCCTAGCTCTTATCAAATGGGTTTCCGGTCAATTTGCAGAAACGTACATGTAAACCAAAGAAATACCTTAGAGAACTGTGAAAGTGTGCAGCAATAAAACTATATAAAGAAATGAGAGCTTAGGCGGCTATGCAAATAGCTCTTAAATCTTTCTTTGAAAAATAATCATTGGCTACTTTAGATGCTGAGATAGTTTAACATCTATTACTGGTTAGGTACTGATCCATCTCACGCCTTGGAAAGATAAAAATAATAATAAATTAAAAAACCCTCCTTTCTCTGTGTTGAAGATGGAGTGATTCCAGACATCACAACATTTCCAAGAATGAGGAGTAAGTACTTGATTTTCCCACAACTGGAAATGCAAACCTGTTCAAATGTTTGTTAGAACCAGAAATATGTAATGTGCATGCTGCTGTCACTCGATCAGACACTCAATACTTGAACAAACCACTAACCCTTTTGTATATTTGTGCTACAGACATGAATGATATGATGAGTAGATCATGCAGTTTGTTGTTAAGAGAGGTGTGCTTTTACTTCTCTAAATTATTTTTGCTTGCAGGATGATAAAACTTGTAAAAATCTACTAAGCATACTTTGGAACACACATTCTGCCACACATACAACAGAATATCATTCTTGAGACTTGGCAATGGGCTGTTTTAAATTGTACCACTTAGCAACGCCCTAACAACCACCCAGAACACCCAAAAAACTCCAAAGGAACATGCTAGCAGACAAGCGCCACTCACAATTTATTCATACATGTAAAATTTAGTTATTATGTTGGTTGTTTAGTTGTTAACACATTATAAGTCATGCTTTTTTATTTATCTAAAATATGGATATATTTCATTCAGTTTCCTGTATTACATGTTCAAGTTGATTACAGAATTCTCTTTGTGTTGCACGCTGGTATATTATTTACTTTATCATGTTTATTAATTCTTGTCAGGTAGAAAATGATAGTGTTTCTCAATGCAGAGCCTCTAGGATTATGATCACTAAACATGATGTATTAAAAACCATCAGTGATTTTATGGCTCATTTTAACAGTACATAATTTCAATGTAAGGGTGGCATAAAAAATATATATAAGAAACATTAATTTTTTTCATGGCATATGAAACATACACAGACACACACAAACCTCTATGTCCCATTCAATTTTAGATGTCAAAAGAGCCTCCTGCTAGGCAGTATTATTAAGCTTGCACATTATTTATGCAGAGGAGATTGCTGTAGCCTGATTTCTCTCATAAAATGTTAATGTATTCATGAGGAAATTGTATTCTTTTAATCTCAGGATGAGACACTTATCAGAGAGCACCACTTGATTCTGAGCCTTGCTTGTATTTTGGCCTGAAAACATAAAGCAGCATTTCAAATGCTAATTCTCATTATGTTCTAATGTTCTATGTCCATGCATCATATACGGTGAACGCATTTGTATTTCACCAAGTTTAACTGCCAGCAGTCACGCTTTTGAACTGCTTTTATTGTCTTTAAAAGAAAAAAATATGATCCCATCAGCCTGACTTATCAATAAGAAATCAGAAATGTATGATATTCAGCACTTAGCTGAATTTACAGGCCTGGTTCAACTCATTTTTAAAGATTGAACTCTCCAAGGCCTTCTCTTTGAGATATTATAGGATGTAGGCTGACATTAAGCATTCCTTTAGCAGTTTTTCAGAGAGCTAGACCGGTACGAGAAGTCACATCTCAAGTGACTGAGTTGTTAAAAACACAGGGTGGTCATAAACTCTATACCAAGAGCAGGTCAGCTAGACCAGACTGCACAGCCTCGCATATTAATATAATCTGAGTGACGCAAGCTTCTATTTTTTATCAGAAACAACTGTGTGGAAACCGAATGATATTTTAATAACTGTACACCTAATACAATTTTAATAATCAGATAATTACTCTGTGTTATTTTTTAATTCTTAAATCACAGGCTTTGCCAGTAATCCAAAAATATTTCAAACGAAATAGCGGTCTGTATGTATTAAAAAAAAACCTTGCTAGCTGAAAATTACTTTTCTGATGGTTGCTATGCAACCAGTGTGCTGGTATAAACCCTTGTCATTTGCACAGCCAAACCAATATCTTAAAATAAGCCAACACACAGCAGACAGCGCAGTAACTGTGCCCTGCGTGATTACATCTTCTTTCTGTCAGACAGAGATACCACCCTCCAGTCAGCCTGTATGCGGGAGAGAAGAGGTGGAACATTAACAGAACCTTTCAACCAATCCCACTTTCATTGGCTCTCAGTAACAGCTCAACAGACAAAGATTCAAGCAGAAAGTGAACAAAACACATTTTGATACTGGCATGCTTACAACTTCCATTGATTTTTTTAATGTAAAGTAATTAGTAGTTAGATGTAAAAAAAGATATGTAAAGCAGGTGGGTGTAAAGTATTATCAAATCCAGAACACTTGTCTGGCATCTGAACAAAACCAATCTCACCCCATTGCCCACATTGCCGTGTTGGTCTAAATACTCAAGCAAACAAAACAATGTTGATAGCACCAAAAGAGCCTCTGTGTTTGGGAGGATCAGCTTACTAATGGCTCACTTATTGGTGTGTCTTCATGTTAAACTAGGACAGGAAAAAGTATTTTAACATATAAAAACATGACATATTACCTTTAGTCATTCAGAGTCATTCCACTGAAATGTTGATTATCTGTAGGCTGTAGGCCCTTTTAAAAACTATCTACACAAGATAGGTTGTGACGTTGTGCATGTCGGACAAAAAAGATTTGCTTTTATAAAAATATTAAGACTTTACACAACAGTGTTGTACTGAGTTATTCAAGCAAACCTAATATGACACAAATGTCATGTAAAACTGAACAACAATCTGTGTTTTATCATAAAGCACGAGTTTGTGAAATAACTTCAGTGAAAGAGAATGTATTTATAGCAGCTGTTACTGGTCCACAGTCAGGCATAGCTGAATGACAGGAAACCTGACAATTGCTTAGACAGATCATCACAGTGTATGTCAGACCATCACAGTGTATGTCAGACATCAGTTATCCACCTCATAAAGCACTGCATCTTAGCAAACCTATCCCAAGTCATTTGAGACAATCTGATAAGGTTTTTAAATGCATAATTCTCCAAGCACATCAATAGAAATAATGTACTCCTATGACAGGTAAATTGCCCTGGTACACTACAAGCTGAGTTACACCATCCACACCAGGGCAGGACTGCATTAAAGAATGTGAAGATTTGGTTGGAAGCTGATAGTGTGTGACTGAGGTGAGAGAGTCTATCCTCAAAGTGATGCAAAGTGCTGTCGGTTCCTTGATAAAGCATTTAAGCCATCAACATGTGTAATGAACGGCAGAGCCAGACGACCTGCTTAGAACTGCACCAGCATTTTAGGCTGATAAGATTGAGCAAAATACCACTGGCAGACTTCAAAAGCTCCACTCAGTCTGACAGATTTATGCACCTGTGATGCTAAATGCCCTCTGATCATGTTCTGAGCCCATTTTATTGCAGAACCAATTTCCACTCGAGGATCTTGTGATGGTGTTTATGAATTATTGGACATAAGATTTTTGGTTGTACATTGCCCGTTTTCCTATATCTGACGAAGGGAATAAGGCACCACTTTCCATTTGCTCTACTGAATATAGATTTAAGTACAGCTATGTTTGATTGATGTCGTAGAAAAGTGGAGGCCCTTAAATCATAACTAAAAACTCCATTATCACATATATCATAAGAGAGCTGGTATTTTAAATTTGCGATTGAAGTTAATTGATCTACTCAGCAGGCCCTGACTGGCCATCGGGAGCACCGGGAGGACTCCTGGTGGCTTGGCAACTGATTTGGCCTTCTGCCAGCAAGCCTTATTATTTTTTTTATTTATTTCCCACACACTAAAGTGATCATTTCCAAATTTAGCATTCAAAAAATTAACTAAATAATAATAAAAACATTAATCATGGTTTCTAAATTTATTTGGGTGCATAGGATGGCCTGGGTGGGTGTGGGACTTCCCGGCCTGAAATTGTGTCCCAGTCCGGCCCTGCTACTCAGTATTTGGCATCAAGCTTCTTTGTTGGTCATTACCCACAATCCCCCATCATACAGCCCCTTTCAAAGTACTAATGGCCTTTTAATTTCACAAGCAACAACAGTTTTCTGCATACAGTTCTCTCACATGCACTCACAGATTAAAAACAGACATGTGTCTTTTGAAACAGTTGTGCTTTAATGTGCTAACTGGGGGCGAGAGGAAAAGGGTGGTGGCACATGATGTGAATGTACATCTGCTGACTTCCTGTAGCCTGTATTTATAGATGCGTTTTCAGTGCACAGCAGGTGCAGGAAGTGAACCTGTAGAGACAAGAGTAGCTGTTTGGGCCTGATTGAGGGCATAATGTGATTAGCACATTCTGAACCTGAGGCAGCATGTGCAAAAAAAGAAACATAAATGAATGTGGGCTGTTCAAAGTAATAGCATTCTGATTCATACTGCTATAAATGTTTTTTAACCTCATATTCTGTTGAGATATTTTCATATT
>JAZGTK010021098.1:0-10750 GCA_036877625.1 Ambastaia sidthimunki
CATTACAGAATACATGCAACATTGTAATATCTTGGTACATCTAAAATACAAGATGTTATGTTTTATAATGAAAGTGTTTTTGTCCTGTTTATAATCAGGGATATTAAGCCAGACAATATCCTGATGGACATGAACGGTCACATCCGATTGGCCGACTTCGGCTCCTGTCTCAAACTCATGGAAGATGGAACAGTGAGTTCAGTGTGGAGTCACGACATTGTCAAGCTCTCAGTAAGTGTTTTTTTAACAACTTCCTGTCGTCTCACCTTGCACCTGTTTTCTATTAGGTCCAGTCCTCTGTGGCAGTGGGGACCCCAGACTACATCTCTCCAGAGATCCTGCAGGCGATGGAGGATGGGAAGGGAAAGTACGGGCCGGAGTGTGACTGGTGGTCTCTGGGTGTTTGTATGTATGAGATGCTGTATGGAGAGACGCCGTTCTACGCCGAGTCTCTGGTGGAGACCTACGGCAAGATCATGAACCACAAGGTGAGTCTCCATCAAGTCTCAGCTTGTAGATATAGTGCCACAAGAATTCGACAATTGTTTGATGTTTATTTCTGGTGTGAATGTAACCATGTTAATTGTGTGCGTGGCTTTCTAAAAACCAGCAGTTTGTAGTCCAGTAGCTTTATTCATAAGCAACCTGCTGCTTCTAATAGCACAGTAAAAACAACCCAGCTAACAGGGAATGTTCTTAGAACGTTTTTCCAAAGGTTCCCTCAAAGTAATAACGTTTGAAATAGCATTTGTAGAACTTACGGAAACGTTCGTACGATCTAAAATAGTTAGCTGGGAAATCCTGTCTGTATGTCTTGCTTAATATGAAACATGAGTAGCAGTGAATTATGAGTGATTTGTAGAAGTTTTACATTAATATTCCTTCTGTCTTTCCTTCACTGTTTAATTCTGGATTAGTCATCTCAACCTAACAATGAGGTAACAATTCATCTTTTCATTGAGGTTTATTTAGTTAAGTGCATAGCTTTGCTTTAAAGGAACTAGCTTTAGAACTACAAGAGACCAAGTAAATAATCACAGAATGTTGTTTTTTTGACTGTAAAGAGATCAGCTTTAAAGTGGATGTTGCTCTACAGCCCCTCATGTATTTTCTTAAATTTTCCCAGGAGCGCTTCCAGTTTCCACTTCACATGACGGACGTGTCGGAAGAGGCTAAAGATCTGATCCGACGGCTCATCTGCAGCAGAGAACATCGGCTGGGTCAGCACGGCATCGGCGACTTCAAACAGCACCCGTTTTTCTCGGGCATCGACTGGGACAACATCCGCACGTGTGAGGCCCCCTACATCCCTGAAGTCAGCAGCCCCACAGACACCTCTAACTTTGACGTGGATGACGACTGCCTCAAGAACTGCGTACGTGTCCAATTTTATTCGCGAGATCATTGAGTGCTTTGGGGAGAAAGCAGAATGTAATTTATACACAAATGATTTAGTCATCTGTGTAGATAATGGGTTATGTAGAGATACAGTTTCAATCTTAAATGAGTTTGATGGATATTTGAGTCTCTGATGGATTTTTGTGCTATTTTAGGAGACGCTGCCTCCACCTTCACACACTACGTTTTCTGGACACCATTTGCCGTTTGTGGGCTTCACTTACACAAGCAAATGGTGAGTCAGAGTATTGTTTGGTAATCATGGCTCCTGCTTAATAAAAAGGCTTTAAACCAGCTGGTTTGCTTAACTGTTTTAATCTAGACTTGGCTGATCTTCATCTTAATTAACTGGTCGGCAAGCTGGTGTAACTAGCAGGAAAGTTCTAAAAACCCTTCTAAAACTGGCTAACAGACCTGGAAGACCAAGACCAGTAAACTGGCTTAGGCTGGTTTAAACTTGTGTAGTCTTCATATTATCCAACAAGATAGTTCTGTTTACTTTGTAATGAAGCAGTCTGTCGTGTATGTGGCTCTGTAGCACACTGTCTGACCGAGGTTGTCTGCGGGAGTTCATGGGACCTGCACAGGTAGATTCTGATCTTCAGAGAAGTCTGGAGGAGAGCCTGGCCTCCGAGGCCTTTGAGAGGAGGATCAGACGTCTGGAACAAGAGAAGACTGAACTTACCCGTAAACTACAAGGTGAGAATCCAAAATGCTGAGGCCCTGTTCACACTGAGAGTAGAGTTCAGATGTCACCTGTCGCCCTTCAGGACTTTCGAAGCTGTTATATGATTGGTTGAGTTGAGTGTGTTGTGTTCTTTAACAATTTACCTGGAAACAAAACGCTAAAATAAACTAATTTGCTGCCTTACATGTCAGTTTAAAGGCCTCTTGGATTGTTCTTGACCAAGTAAAGCACTAAACTGACAGTAGCATTAACTTTATTTTTCTTTACAACTGTTGACTACAGTATCTCAATGTCAGCAAAACTTTTCTAAACTTGGGAGATGTTAAACTGTTAATTGTTTTAAGGCTGTCTGTCACTGTCTGTCTGTGTTATCAGGGCTTGTCTCTCTGACTTCTGTCCTACAGAGTCCACTCAGACAGTACAGGCTCTGCAGTATCCTGATACAGACGCTCCAGTGAATGCCAATAAAGAGGTCGAGATCCGGAGTTTAAAGAGTGAGATCGACATACTAAAAAAACAATTAGCAGGTGAGAGTTTGATAGTCACTTGGAAGACTCTGTCAGGGGTCTTGGTTCCTTTACTGTACTGTATTGATTACCCATTGAGGATTAGTAAAATCTCTGTAACGTTTTGTCACGTCAGACTCCAGTCAAACAGAACAGCAGATGGAGGAGACCACCACAGCACAGAAAGACCTCGATGACTCATCTGAAGTCATCAGAGGTTTAGAGAAAGATCTCAAGAGCGTCAAACAAGAGAAAGATAATCTGCACAAGGTACTTTAATGTAAAAGTACCAAACTCAGGTGATCTGAGTTCTGTCAACTCTGTTTCTGTAACGTATCAGTTTGATTTTGCCGGTTTAGGAGCTGCTGGAGATGGGAGAGAAGCTAAAGTTTCAGGCCAAGGAGCTGAAAGAAGTTCACACTCAGAAGAAGATGGCCATGGAGGAGTTCTCCGAGCTGAACGAGAAGTTGAGCGACCTGCGCTCACAGAAACAACGTCTGAGTCGACATCTCAGAGACAAAGAGGAAGAGATGGAGGGGGTGTCGCAGAAACTGGAGGCTCTGCGGTTAGACATTCGCAAGGCTGAGAAAATGCGTAAAGAGGTACACAAGCACAAAACCAGTATTCTCATGCTAGTTAGTGCAGGTTTCATGCTGGTTTGTCTGGTGAACAAGCATTGATCATCATGATGTCCTACTAGTTGATGATGTTTCTTCTCAGCTGGAGGCTCAGGTTGAGGAGCATGCTGCAGAAGTTCAGAAGGAGAGGAAGCTGCGGGAGAGAACTGAACAGTACAGCAGACAGCTAGAGGAAGAGCTGGATGGGATGAAGGTGTTCCCACGATACAATTATGTTTTGTTTATGAATAATTTGTGTTCTCACATAATGAAAATCGACAGTGTGAAATGATATTAAACTAGCACAGTGTACGAGATCACCAGCGACAACAATTATTTCATTTAGTGGTCATTGCGCTAAAATATATTTTTGTGCATTAAACAAACATTCAATAAAGAAACAATATTTACAATCAGGAAACAAATTACAATGAAGTATCTCAGAGAACATTAGAAAAATTTGTAATAAGTGAGTTAATTAGATAAATTCGTCAAGTATCATTACACTCGTATCTGCAGCAGTTGAAACAGACCGGACCCCCTGGTGCAGCGGTGGGCTCAGACCAGCAGCAGGAGCTGAGTCGCATCCGAGCAGAACTGGAGAAGAAGAAAGTTCAATATGAGGAGGAGCTGAGACGCCGGGAGACGCTCCACAGCAGCGAGCTGAAGACCCTCAAAAAGGATCTCCACGACGCTGAAGGCCAACACCTCACGCTGCAGAAAGAGATCCTCGTGCTCAAAGACAAACTGGAGAAAACTCGCAGAGAAAGGTGTGTGTGGTTGTTGATTTGTGTAATATAGTTTGTGAATGTTCACTGGTCATGCTAGAAAGACCAGCTTGTGGAACTTTTAATGTGAAACTTTGTTTTTAGATCCCCTGAAACACTAGTTTTCTTGTTAGGGTGATGAATTTTTTTCAAGCTGTTAGCTGTTCTTTTGAAGGATGTTTGGACAGGGTATGTTAAAAGTTAAAAGACGTTCCCTAAAAGCCACAAAACTCATATTACAACTCTTAAATTTAAATTCTGGGTTAAATTATCTTCATGGTTTCATTTTAGCAGAACGCAGCTGTACTGTAAACTTCACTTCTGATCTTGTGTTTGCAGCCAAACTGAGCGAGAGGAGTTTGAGTCGGAGTATAAACAGAAGAACGAGAGGGAGAGAGCTCATCTGATAGAGGAGAACAAGAAGCTCACTGGTGAAGTAGAGAAGGTGGGATCTCTATCACACTTAACACATGCCAACGTTTATGATGTTTATAAATCTACACCTCTTTCAACACAAAAACACGGTCTGAAGTTCTCCCGTTTCTTCTGGCACTCTTCCCAAATCTCCCGGCATTCCAAGAGTGGGATCATAACCACACACATACACACACACACACAGAATTCTTGGCTTCTTGGCTCACTCACTATTTACTTTGAACTGGGGGGAAATCTGAATCAGCCAGTCAAATAATTCTACAAGTTTGGACATA
Source organism: Ambastaia sidthimunki (assembly GCA_036877625.1). Classification (NCBI taxonomy): domain Eukaryota; kingdom Metazoa; phylum Chordata; class Actinopteri; order Cypriniformes; family Botiidae; genus Ambastaia; species Ambastaia sidthimunki. Next base: position 4,687 of record JAZGTK010021098.1, read on the forward strand.
TCAGATTTGAAAGTGTTCTTATTATTTGTGGCATGATTATTAAACATTATTCATTTCATTAAAATACCTGGAAACTAAAAAACACACAAAGCAGTTTATAACAGTAGTGCAGTCGGCTGTCATGTCAAAGGCCAGAACTGGACGAAGTTTGGAAACATAAGCATAACATGATGACTTTTGGAAAGAATTGAACCGGGATGTAAAATGCTCAGCACTTGTTTTCTAAACGTTCTCTCTACGTTTCTGTTTAGCTGAACTGTATGTATGAGGAGCTGAGCAGGAGACACAGGCAGCTGGAGGAGGAGACGAGAGAACTGGCTGAGAAGCAGGAGAGTGTTGCCCACTGGGAGGCCCAGATCACAGAGATCCTCCATTGGTGAGTGGAGCCCCCTTCTGCAGACAGTGGGCATTACACCTGCAGAGACAGTGCTGAGGCTCAGCTGTACCTGTGTGGATTCACATGTGTGCCAGGATGCAGACTGCTGCTTTTAGAAAGTAGAGCCCTCTAGTGGCCGTTTGTCACTTGAATTCAACTCCAGTTTTTTAAATGAAAGCATTTATCTACAGACGCACAGATGTTGTGCTGTATTTGGAGGTGTGTATTTGCAGTTTAAGGTTTTATTTTTTAACTAGATAAGGTGAGATCTTGCAGTTCATGAAATACAATAAAACAGATGTCTGATATTGATGTGAAGTATCTCTGCAGGGTCAGTGATGAGAAAGATGCTCGTGGTTATCTTCAGGCTCTGGCCACAAAAATGACAGAAGAGCTTGAAGGGCTCAGAAACACCAGCCTGGGAGCCAGAGGAACGGTGAGACACACACACACACATTTATATATCTGCACATAACCCTGAAGTGTGTGTTCTCTGCTGATGTGGTGGGTCTCATGGGCTTTGTCAGGACATGCCGTGGAAGATGAGGCGCTTTGCTAAGCTGGACATGTCTGCTCGTCTGGAGCTGCAGTCCGCGCTGGACGCCGAGATCAGAGCCAAACAGACCATTCAGGACGAGCTTAACAAAGTCAAAGCATCTAACATTGCCACCGAATGGTGAGACCCCACAAACACACACACACAGATGCTGAGGTCTGCTAAACCTGGAGAGGTTTAGTTTGATTATTTTATTAAATGTTCAATTCAAGGCTCAGTAAATGTACAGTTCACTCTTCATGTGAGTAGTTTTGAGATTTGCAGTGTTTTTCTGTTACTGAATTGAGTTTGTCTTCTGACTGTAGTGAGTTTAATATAGTCACACAGTTTTCATATCCAAAATTTCTGTCTTAAAGCAAATTACAAGAATCTGACAGTAGAAACCAGGAACTGAAGGTGGAAATCGAAAGACTGAGGAAGGAGACGGAGGAGCTGAAGATGAGGAGAGGTGACACAATCAGACGTCCACATTAAACTGCTCAGTCTTGCTTTTTAACTTGCCAACCCCACTGATATAAAAACAGCTTCAAGCTGGTTTAGTTTAAGCTGGTTTAGTTTAAGCTGCTTTAGATGCTCTCCTTGCCTGACCAAGCTGATCAGCCTAAAACCTCTCATAATTCATCAGTTTTAAAAAGAATGAAGTCTCATTTAATTTAACAAGAGATAAATGTTTGTTGTTTAGGTGTAAAGCATCAGGATTCTCAGAATTCCTTCTTGGCATTCCTGAACGCTCCCACTTCCGCTATGGATCAGTTTGACGTAAGTTTGATTTCTCAAGGGTTCCTCATGAGAACATCTGCATAGTTCTTCTCTTCTGATTTCATGATCATCATGAGTTTACTTCAACTTTTTCTATTGTTTCCTATTTTAATCTCCTCATTTTCTCCTTTTGTTTTTTTTGTTTGTTCTGATGTCCATCAGGACTCGTTTTCATCCTCTTCTTCTTCTGTAGTTGATTCTGTAGATGTAAGTTCATCCTCATGGTATCGTGAAACATCTTTGTACGTCATACAGACATCATGCATGTGTTTCTACACTTGAATATCACACACTATATATATATATATGTATATATATATATATACTTGTCCTTCAAAATTGGGACCATAATTTTGAACTTTGCTTGAAGTAAAACTTTGTCTTGAGTATCTGTTCCTACATTCTATTGTGATAGAGACTTCCAGTGAATTCTGTGATATGAAGTGATTTCTTTGTGCACGTAGGCTTAGTGTACGTCCAGAAATCCAGCCACAGATTTTATGTGTTCCCACAAGCTCTCCGGTCTCTCGTCTATCCAGCAGACATTGTACATGAAGTTTGACTCTCTCTTTCTCTCTCCTGAAGCGCTCGCCTTCATTTGGTCCAGGACACAAAACCAGACGTGTAAGACTCACAGTAAAATCCTGTTTTGTTCTGTGGGTGACGGTCTGTTTTGTCTGCATGGGTGGCAGGTCGTGTTGTGGTCGTATCTGTGTTGCATGGCCTTCAAAATGCATCTTAAACGCATGTGAACTGTGTTTGTAAATCTTTCTGTTGTGTGTCAAATTCTTACATGAAGCAGTTGTATGTTTCCACAGAAACGTTTGAAGTATTCCATTCTGTTAAACTGGGTTAATATATGGGTTGGTTAAAATTACATTTAGTGGTTTATTTTCCATACGATTAGCTTTTATAGGACACGTAAAGGCCATTTAATTAGAAGGGTATAGAATTATTTACACTGCTCTATATTTGGTTGTAATGTTAACCTTTGTATATATACATAGAGATAATAAATTTAAGACAAAAATACCCATGAATTTAAAGGGCTAGTTCCCCCCTAAAAACATATTTTGCTGTTCCAAACCAAGATCATTTTCTTTCTCCTGTAGATCACAAAATCCTTCCGTTGCTTTATCCACACAGTCAGAGTGAAAGGGGCTGATTTATGACTGAAGTCATGTGGATGTTTTGTGTAAAAGAACAGGTTGAATGTTAAGTCATTATTAGATGAAAGTCTCATTGTACCAGGTGTGATGTTGTTGATGCAGAACAACATTTGTTGTGATAACTGATCGCTTTCCACCTGAAAGATCTGCATATACAGACGTGTGTTAATCAGATATAGTTTAAATCACAGATCGCTTTCATGAAACACTTCTGGGTTCTTCTGTTGTGATTTTTATGGGCTTGTGGTTTTTACAGGCTGTTTTTTTGCTTCATTCTGTCCTTCATGTGTGGTGGGTGGGTGGTCTGTGTGTAGAGGGTTATTATGTTAGTCTGAGAGATTCATCACATACTTCATTCTGCGTGTGGTGTAAATCCAGTATAAACATGACTGTCCTGATAACTTTTATGGTCTTGTGGACTGCTGTGATGTCTGCTATGTCTGTATTTATTTCTGCGTGTGGCTGTCGCTAAAGATGTTCTTGTTGTTTCTTAGCTCGACTCTGCAGATTTCACTCCCTCCAACACTCCATCACGAGATGAAGATTCAAGATCTCGCCATATTTCAGGGTCACGTTCTCCTTCCACCATCAGTGACGTGGAGCCGGTGGAGGTATCACATGACCTCGTAACGCTTGTGGTGATCATGTGACTTATGACGTATCAGTGCTGTTGTGTGATTGACCGCGTGTGTTTTGTTTTAGTTGACTGATCAAACGTCACGTGGTCTTCATACTCCAACAGGCAGGTGTGGCTATGGAGGTCTGGGACACTCGTCGCCTAAGGTAACATGAGGGATTGAGGTCACATGTTAGAATCTCGTCCAATAGGGCTGCGCGATGCGGCTGTATTAATTTAACGCTGTGGTGGCAGAAATGTTTTAATGATCGCTGGGACCAGCAGGACAAGTTTATGTTTTTTGTTGTGTTTTATTAAGTGATAATGAGAAAAAACACGTAACTATACCAAACACAAAGCAAATTTTAGTTGTTTACAGTTGCCAAGCAATGTTGCATCTCAGGACCAAATAAATAGAAAAAATAATTTACATTTATATTCATTCATTTGGCAGATTTAAAGCTTATAATGGAACTAAATTATTATTCATAATTACGATGGGATCATTTAATAAATAAACATTGTGTTTGACAAATTTCCCTGACAAAACAAAAAACAAGTATTGGGATAATGTTATCGTGATATCAAACTATTGCGTTGTTACCCATGTTGTTGTCTGGCGTCTGTCTTTATACAGAAAGTTTCTATTAGGAAATCACAGATAGCTGTTGATTGTAACATGGCTGGTGTTTCTGATTCACAGCTCAGGGCTCATCAGTTCAGTGTGAAGTCTTTCAGTGTTCCCACCAGATGTAACCAGTGCACGTCTCTGATGGTGGGACTCATGCGTCAGGGCTGCTCGTGTGAAGGTGGGGAGAAAACCCTGTTTACACCTGCTTTTTAAAACCCTTGTTTAGTTCAGTGGTTGGTGTGTCTGTTTACACTCGTGCTCACTTGTGATTTGGATTAACCCAAAATGTAAATCTTAAAATCTGAAATCTGTAAATCTCATCTTAAAAAATGATGTGTGTGTGTGTGTCTTCTGTGATACTAACTTAATACTCATGTTATACAATAACACAGACCTGTTACTTTCCTTCTTGTCTCTGTGTCAAGCTCACACTTCATAAATTACAGCATTTAGTCACTTTAGGTTTATGGTGATTTATTGAACGTATCCCAGAATTCCTCACTGTCGCAGTGCTCATAAATACTTACTGCTAATGTCCTCCATTTCTCCTCAGTCTGTAATTTTTCCTGCCACGTCACGTGTGCTGATAAAGCCCCCCCTGTATGCCCTGTCCCACCAGACCAAACCAGGGGCAAACTGGGTATCGACACACAGAGGGGCATTGGCACTGCATACGAGGGGCAACTTAGGGTAAGTTTGATCAAGTCCTGTCTGTTCTGTATATGTTGCCTTTATTTTGTTTTTAAAAACATCTTCTGTTGTTGTCTGTCTGTCTGACAGCAAACGCAAAAGGTTTTTAAGGTTTACTGATGTTTCTGGAAAGTGTTGCGTTGCTTAATGAAGGTTTGACTGTCTCCACCAGGTGCCGAAGCCCACAGGGGTGAGAAAGGGCTGGCAGAGGGTCTGTGCGGTGGTTTGTGACTTCAAACTCTTCCTGTATGAGCTGGGAGAAGGAAAAGGCGCCCAGCCTGGTGTCATAGTTAACCAGGTCATTGACATGAGGTGAGAGGCATGCATGGAAAATAAAAGACAGATGTAAAATCAACGTTATCCCAACGTAATTTGAGAATGTTTGAGGATGTGGGCAGCTTGTGTGCTTCAAAAGAAACAATAAAATTAAATAAAGATGCTCACAATTTGAAGTAGTGACCTTAAAAACATTTCTCGTTTTTTGAGTTCTAAAATGTTTCTCTTTATTGGCAAGTTTAAATCAGATTTTTGAGTTTGTATGATTTCTCAGGTCTGATGAAATATTTGAGTCTGTTGACTGTGTGCAGGGACGAGGAGTTTTCCGCAAGTTCTGTTCTGGAGTCTGATGTCATTCATGCTAATAAGAAGGACATTCCCTGTATCTTCAGGGTACCACTTTACATTTCTTCCCTTTAAACATGTCCTGTAGACAGTCACTTTATTTTAGCACCACCTCCTTCATCTGCTTTGTTGCCTAGGTAACAGCATCTCAGCTGTCCGTCACCTCCGGGCGGAAGACGTGTCTCCTGATGCTGGCTGACAGCGAGCATGAGAGGATGAAATGGGTGAGCGCTCTAAACGAACTGCACCGCATCCTGAGGAAACACAAACTGAAGGAACGTTTCGTCTACGTTCCTAAAGAAGCGTATGACAGCTCTCTGCCTCTCATCAAAACCACACAAACTGCTGCTATCATAGGTACAGAAACTCCCAGATCTCACCTCATCATCATCAGCTCACTAAACAAACACTGACACCTTCACAACACCATGAACCAAAGTTTGATCTTCTGTCTGTAGATCATGAGCGAGTTGCGTTGGGGAATGAGGAGGGCCTGTATGTCGTCCACGTCACCAAAGATGGTAAAACTTCCTGCAGCAATTAATCTGTTTCTTCATTGCCAAAAATACTTGTGTGCATGGTTTAGTTGTCATAGACCAGTACTGTTTACCAAAGGGTTGTAGGTTCGAATCTCAGAGCTGCATAC
>JAZGTK010021100.1:0-10749 GCA_036877625.1 Ambastaia sidthimunki
AATGCTGTTAAGTGATGTACATAACACTGAACACAAACATACATAGGCCTACAAACTGAATATAACGACTTGTTAAGGAAAACATTTGGATAACAAATACACGCTTTGCCAAAGCAGGGTGGTCAGTTAAATTATAATGTTTTAGTCTGCACAAAATAGGATGCCATTTTATTTTACAGATTCATGTGATATACTGTTTGCTTTGCGGTTATTTAATTTAATTCATTAATATTCCTAATTCATACATTTTTGTAAGATATCTTCTAAATGCTATTTATCCAGGCACATTCTTGCTATAACACTACACATTAATGTAGTTGCTTACCTAAGTCCAAGGTATAAACCCAATATATAGTACATACTTTAAAATCACATCTCTTGGTAACATAGTAAACCATTAAATTAACTTGCCTTCTAAATGTAGCTGGTGTGTGGGTTGAGAATACAGAATTACAATCAGAACTATAATCAGAACACATACTCAGAGTGACTTTGATAAATGGTTAGCTTTCAGGCAGGCTGCTTGTGTTCCTCAGCGCTATATGAGCTAATCTTGTTATTTCATCCCTAATGGTAAAGGTGTCAGTGCCCCCCCAGGAAATTTGACAGTATTACATTTCAAACTTCAAACTCTATCAAGGGTCCTTCAAGGATTGCGGGCCAACAAGAGTGATTGAAGACCCCAAGCGAATGTCACAGATGCATTTATAGATTATGGATAGACTTCTTAAAAATAAAAAATTGAAAGACCAAAAGGGATAGTGATCAGGTTTTTCTGACCTTGGTTTATGTCATGGTTATGTATAGAGTTAGATGAGTTTAGATGAGTTGTTTATTTTTAACTTGTTAAAGTTAAATTGATTACATAACATAAATTAAAAAAAACAAACACATTTTTGGGGTTACAATAATAATTACACAACATAATAATAAAGATGTTTGTTTGGAGGGTAGTTAGCTAGAACAAAGAACGAAAAGTTATTCCTAGAGAGCATGTGTGGTAGGTACTTAGTAGGCCTCGTTTGTGTGTTTATTTGAATTATTGAAATATTTCTGAGAATTTGGCCCTAGGCTTATTTGGCTCAAACAAACAAGCATTGGGCGTTGTGGAACACAACATGTGTTTTTGTCATTTGAAAAATAATAAATTTATGCTCTCTTTAAACTATTCGTATTTGATTTGTTGCACATCGCTCGGGGAATGCAGGTCCTGTGTTATAGGGCAGTTTATATACTCGACATTGAACTCATCAAAAAATATATATCGAATTGAAGAAGAGATAATAGAGATAAAATCCTCTCGTTTTTCAGAAGATTGGCGGTCCATCTGTTGGTTCGACAGAGGCAGACAGAGCATATATTTCCACGGGCTGCTGCATTATCTCAGGAATTATTCATAAACGCGTTTAGAATTAATTCCTTGGATTAAGAGTTGATTAAGATGTGTGTCACTTTGCTGTCTGAGAACTTATTAAGGAGCCACTCGAGCCGGCGGCAGATGGAATTTCTACCCAATGTTTGTAGATGTTAATTTCTCCCCTCCTAACACCCATTTGCATTTGCGTGTCTGTGTCAAAGCGCGGCTTTTCCTACACGCGCATTTCCAAATATCCGTGTACTGGGAGATGCTCATCTCAGAAGAAGATCGGTCATGTTTATTCGATTACACAGTACGCACGCAGTATTAATCGCTCGACTGAGATACAAATGCTTTTCGATATTGAAATGTCGTTGATAAACGTCACATCTCTAAAATTCTAGAAAGCTGGCTGTAAGCAAAATTGAGAAGAAATTTGATAATTTAAATGTGACTGGAGCTAAAGCCGATACGCAGGCTTGTTTTGTGTTTGCATGTTGTATGAGACATGAGAAGACATGACCAAACACAACAGCGTCATGCACTATTTTGTCCATGTTGTTTCACCACACGTTTTATTAGCTATTTTATTTTAACGATGTATATGTTTTTATTTATTTATTATAACTTTTTTTAATGGTTTTGCAATAAGGATTCATCCTAAAACCTAATATGTAAGTAAGTATTAAAAAGACAAAATAAAAAATGGGAAATACAACTAACTTATTAGTTCTGTAAATAGTAAATAGTTTAAATCTATCTGTCATTTAAAAAAAACTTAAATAGTTAATTAGATATAAAAGTTAAATTAGGTTAATGATGTTTGGCTGTTTTATACATTTTGGTGTGATTGGCAGGTTATCTACAAAAATGGCCATTGTCATTGGCAGAAAAAATATTATTTGTAATAATAATAAATATGTAAGGAATTAATACAATTTTGCAAGTAATTGTTCTATATGGGGCTCAAATATATAAAACAAATTGGTTTATCATAATTGTGAAACAATATTTAAAATGTATTTTGTACATGAAATGGCTAATCTTGACGAGCGCCGATGTACAGTAGGGCAAACAAGAGGAGTCTGTTTTTCTTACTGGTCTCCTGCCTCTTCTGAGCACCTGCCACCTATCAATTTGGGTATATCATATAAATATTTTGATTTATTTAACGAACAATTCTAGAAAACTGCGGTTATGGACTATGCTATACGTTTTAGACCGAGGACAGACGTTTTATTTAGATAGTGCTGTTTTTGTAATGTACATTAAATATGTTACTTTAAATATGTACATTAAATACAATTGCTATAAGGTTATTGACGCACACAGCTTTAAACCATTGTTAGAACGAGAAAACAAAAGTTCAACTTAACTTACATAATATTAATTCACATATAAATTCCACAAAATAACAAATTCGCATTCATACAGTATATCTGAAGACACAGGTTGACTTGAAATGAACTTCAAACGAAGCATTTATCATATAACACAACTGATTTAAATCCTTATCTAAACCCATTCACATGCCAGCGTTTTTAAATTATACTTTGTACTGTTAAAGGTTTCATCTAGTACATATTTTTGTTAAGGTTTTGTTATATGGTCAAAAATATAACCTACAGCTTTGCTGTAAATTAAATATGTTATACTGATGCATACAAATCTTTGCATAGCATACAAAATCTTTTTTGAAAATATAGTCTAACAAATTAAATAGATTTAATCAAACCTAGACATGATATTTCATATTGTAGCCTGCTTGTGGTATTGTAACACTGGTAGCCTAAACACACTGGCACTGAAGTTTGTTTTTCTGCACTCGGACATCATCACATCAACTTCAGAACGATGATAAGTGACGCTGTTTATCTCGTCTCATGGTTTCTCCTTACAGTAAACCGAACAGCATCTGACAATCAAAACTGATGAGTTCTGCATGCACGAATCCTTTCTGTCTAACACGACACGTCTGAATTCACGTAAGTCTGTCAGACTCGAACGAGACAACATCTCCAGCTCCTCGATCGCATCCCATACCATCAATACACTGTTTTTTTTCTTTATTCATACATCTTTTACTCACATGAAATCCCGGTCTAGCGGAGGTAATCCTCGAAAAAATACAACTTTTCGTGGGTTAGCTGCTTTTCTGAAATGATGCAGTCGTCATGTAGAAAGTTCCTTAGTACGAGAAAGCGAAAAAACAGTTTCCCTCTCTCTCGGTGTTGTCTGTCATAAGTTTTCGCGGAGAGTGAAGGCTTGATCCCCATGTACAGGGGGACTGACTTTATGCTAAATACCTTGTGCGACAGGTCTGCAACAGAAAGGAATGCCCACCCCTCTCTCTCTCTCTCTCCCTCTCTCTCTCGCTTTTTCTCTCACGCCCTTTCACTTGAGCGCCATACACAGACCTATAATCAAGGCTACAGTCAAACACGATGAGCTTACCTGCACAGCTTCTCCGAAACCTTGTTAAGACAGGAAAATTCATTGTATTCATAAGCTAGGCTGCATAATACTGCCGCCCATTTGTTTCTGCTTATACATTTAACAGGTCACAGAATCTTTGTGTTATCATGTGAATTTTCACCTACAATATATTACTAAAATACATTTATATCATTAATATAAACACTTCTTTAGAATAAAGATCATAACTAAGCAAATTTGTGTTTACATGTACCATACTGGAGTGTATATGATTCTCTTTCGTAGTCATTACATATTGGATATTTTGGATGAACTTATAATGAACACGTATTTTGTGAATGAACGAACTGACACATATGAAACACATATATTGCACATATGAAAATAAACTAAATATGCCACATCATATTTTTCTGCGCGTGGTGTACTCAAACATTCCTCGGTCACTTTACCGTCACCATGTAAATGTTTAATTAGTGATCAAACAAACAAAAAAATGAAACGCATCGATGCCTCTGTAGGACCTGCTCCAAGCGAGGACTGTAAAGAGATACAGATAATTCGATATATGTATTATCCTGCTTCCAGTCAAACAATACTGCCCTCCTTGGGCAATAAGTCATGTCGTCTCTTGTTAAAATAAAATATAACTTTTTTGGACTTGAAAGATTGTATTAATATTCTTTTATTTCAGACAAAATAAGTCTGTTATATATGTTTTAATGTTCCTGTTTCTGTTACCAAACACATAGCTAATTCAGGATCAAAGGATGCTGTAATGGTTTGTAAGACCATGCAAATACTTTTTCAATTGGTTTGCATCATTGACGCAAGTTTCTGTATTGACTTGTAATGTTGTTTCTGTCAGAATCTCCAGCTTGACAGAAAAACCGTTAGATCAATTCAAGTGAGTCTGACAATATGTTTTTGTTTTCCGTATCTTTTATTAATTTTCTTAATTTTCTTTTATTTTTTCATTTTTTTAATTAATTTTTGTACGTTTGACAGGAGTGGAACAAACTAGTAGGTATACACTGCACACGTCTCCAGAGAGGACAGCTCTCTGTTTCGTCATCAGTTAAATTCAACCACCCATGATTGCATGCGTTTTAGCCCCGCTCTACTTACGCCGCTGAAGAGATACTCTTGTGAAAAACATTTTTAGTGACATAACCGTAATTGAATACGTTTAATATACACTTTAAAGGTAAGAAAATTATGTGTGATTATTTCAGTATAAGTAATAATCTCTGTAAAATAAACGGGCCATAAGGCAGAAGAGGTAAAAGCTCATTGGCTGAAAAAGCTGTCAGTTGACAAGCAACATCAAGGTTGTGTGCGCCCGCACCCATTTCCACGTCAGTAAGTTTGACTGGAGATCACCCACCGGTGAAAGAATATAAATCTGGTTACCTTCTATTATAGACAAACACCAGGGCATGACAGCACTACGTGGAACTGTATAAAATGTAAGCCTTCATCCAGCGCAATTATTGCGGAATTATTATTTTTCTGAACGCTGTATGCATTGATTTGTCACTTTAGCAACCTGCTAAGCTAGTTAGCCAAATGAGTGGAAGTAGAGCTGAACGCCATTTTGGCTTCCAAACAGCACTAGTTTTTCTGTTTATTTTCTGTTTTGACAGCTGCATGCACGCAAAAAAAGACAGGGAGTCTTATAACAGACAACGAAAAGGATACAAGGACTCATTTCTTACATGTATTAGCATTTCGCAGCATAATTGCAGCATAATCAGTGTGACAAACAGCTTGCTAGCTTGTTGACAGGTCAGTATCAGTTGTGTTTGTTTATTCATAAATCGGTTAGTTTCCTCAATCATAGACACATTCAGAGGGTGAATGCTCATATTGAGCTCTACAGGTTGCCAAAATGATCTTTTTGGCATTTGACAAGCAGTGGTAGCTGTCAGAAACTAGCAGGATATGCTATACTGCTTGACCAACTAATCAGTTCAACATTAATCAATTCACTTGTCATCCACCTTTGTACAACCATTGTGCTAGGTGAGAAGGGCCGTGGAAAGACTGTAACCAGAGGCTGATCACATTGTTTATGACGTTGGCAATGATGGATCCTTTGCAGTGTCATTAAGATGTTTTCCTGAGCATCATGATGTTGGTTGGTAGTAGGTGGCTATAAACATTCACAATTAGACCGTCTAAGACTTAAGCTGGAAAACCTTTATGTAAGACAGACAAAACTTAATTACACAGATTTATATTAGTAAAGAATGTTTAAAAATGCCTTTGACTACAGAGGCAATATTTGACAATAGAGATTACTATTATTGAGTAGAGACTGATAAGGAAATCTGTAGATGCTTTGGATGCAACCTATTGTAACGGACAATTAACTCAATGCAAAGAGCAATTGTAAGATGAGTTCCTGCCAATAACCATTTATACAGAAGTTCTGTTGTTTTTGCCTCAGTGTGAATGCTGTTGTGTTACTCTTGGGTAACAATGTTTTTATTTCATTCTAGTCTGTTGCATCAAATTATTTACTGCCCGATGATAATACTAAGATTGCCTTATTGCCTTTTTTCTGGGGAATAAATATTTCTGTATAAAAATATGGAAAGAATGTGTAAATAATTGTATTATTGTTTTCCAAAGCCCTTTCTCCTACATATTTTCAGATTTGTTTTATTATTGTCTTTATCTTACAAGGCAGTCTCGAAAAGTGTGAACATTTCAAAGTCTCAAATTTTGAGCTGATACTACTGTATATCGCTACATTGTACATTGGTCTTGCTACATTGCCTGATGTTGTGCACAGATGTTACCACTAGCCTTAAATTCTGATTCATCAGGCTAGATGAATGACCATCTTTTTAGGCCACCACTTTTTTTACTAGGTTGACCATATAGTACAGTATTTCTCAACCCAGTTTCTGGAGGCACACCAACAGCACACATAGTGTCCCCCTAATTAAACACCCAGTTCAACTCAACAGCTCGTTATTAGAGTTCCTCAAGATCCGATTTGGGTGTGTCAAATACAGGAGACATCTAAAACGTGTAGTGTTGGTCTTCCTCCAGGAACAGGGTTGGGAAACCTAATGAAGTGCAATGTACACATTACTTTGCCATACAACAAGGTTGCTGTTTGAGTTGTTACACTTGAACGTGTAATTGCATATTTCTAATTCCACTCTAGATTCACTATGGTGGACAAGAATATATACATCGTTCAAGGGGAGATTGCCATTGTTGTTGCTGCTATCAAGAGGAACTCTAGATGGAGTACCCATACTCCTTTGGTAAGCTGCCCAGTTTAGATTTCCTATAATAGCATAGTAGGTACTTTTATACAGCAAATCATTAAGTTTTGTTATGATGTTTTATGACAGATATATGGTTATATTTAAATCAGTCTGTTTATTGTGTTTAAAATATTAGAGGCCACATACAGAAGCCTACAATGTTCCATTTGATTCTAAATCATATATAAACAAAAGGAAATCATACTGATAAAATAATTTTCTTTTACAGGATGAAGAACAGGACCCACTACTCAACAGCTTCAGTAATTTAAAAGAGATCCTCAATAACATAAAAGGTTAGGCATTATTTTATTTAGGGATGAACTAGATCAATTCCAAATATAGTTATTGAACAATGTGTCTGGACACTTTTTTTTAGTCAGGTGCATTTTTACAGCCAGTTAGTTCTGTAATCACAGCTGTCAAAGACACGTTTTTGTTTACTTGTGTTTATTTTTGTAATGCAGATTTGTTTGAGAAAAGTCTTTCACACAAACAAAATATTAAATCATCAAACAAGTGATTTTTGCATTTGCTCACAACACCATTTCATCTTTTCCCTCATTCGGGGCTTTATTTGAACAAACCATGTCAGGTGGGACGAAACTAAACAGACTCATTTAGCATTCGCAAAAGTGCTTCTTTCCTGCTACAGAACGAAAGCATATTTAACCAGGTGTATGCTAAATTTCCTCAGAGGAAAGGGATGGCCTTTTCAAATCAGTCAATATTATCTTTCTCTATGTCTTACTATTGGGCATTTATGCCACCTCATAATTTTTGGGGTCCCATGGAAACTATGTCAGTGTTTGTTCATTTAGTTATTCAAATGCCTCTTAATGAATTGGACTGCAAAGGTAAATGTTATGCTGTGTTGTGAAATTGTTCCTCTGTTCAAAAAGAAATGAAAATTCTCTCTTTGATTCTCTTGGTTGTGAAAGGGTATAGTAATCATGTTATAACAATCCCAAACTGTTCTTGAATTACAATAGATTTTTTTATCCCGTATTTCTCCTTATAACTGCTAAAATAATGTTATTAATTCTTACATATTATGACAGCTGACATGTAAAAGCAATATCTATAAGGAATTTGAGACTTTCTCCAGGTTTTTAGTGATTTGTGTTTATAAAGTGCTTTTGTACAGGACACCCACAATAAACAACAATATCTTGTTTATAAAACTACACAAATCTCACAGACCAGATATGTTTAAATAACGTATATAAGTTTAGCGTGATGTCTGTTTGAAACATGTCCTTTGGGCTGTTGCTCGGGTGAGAGAGCCACCTCTCACCATCTGTACTAACATGACTTCCCTTTAGTCGCTAAATGTCCTGGTCCACATGCCTGGACCAATTCATCATTGTGAATTTCTGTGTGAGTATAAATGGAGGGGTGTGAGTTGATGAGATGTACAACAGCTTTCTGCTCTGTCTGCATGTTGTCATGCCTCTGTAATGGAAGCAGTGGATGGGGAGTCCTCTCTCTGGAGAATACTGCTGCTCTCAGATGGACAGCAGCACCTGTGTCTGGACCCAAAGAGAAATCTGCCCAACTCCCCCTCTGAACCACAGCAAAGACCTTGTTAGTTCTCTTGCACTGTGGAACAAGTGTTGGGTTTCGTTCACCTACTTCATAGTCTCCCATTAATGATGTTAACTTGTTCTGTAAGCCCAGGCAGGACACAAATATTATCAATCAGGATATTTCTGGAATACGTATGGAACATGTCTATTCAGATTTGCTGATTAGATTGTAGTAAATGATACGTACTTGATGTTGTCTAGCCCGGGTGTTTGTTTTTTACAAGTATTTGGTATTTAGGCAAGTCTTTTTGATCTTTAGCCCTGGCTATAAGTTTTGTCTGTGCTGTAAAAAACTAGTTAAATACTCAGGCCAAACCTCACAGATTGTCTTGCTTTACTGATGATTGTCTTGGATGCACACCTGTTTGCCTGGTGGGTGGTGCATGAATATTGCTTATTCTCTTTAAAAAGGACTCTCAGTGTAATTAAATGGGTTGAAATGTGCAGAAATTTATTGGTTGCGTTATATTGTTGGTGGTTTGTATCATCGTATCAAGAATACATTTTTTTGTATATCTCTTAAGCTGTGTTGGGTGGGCTTTAATTGGCCAGCTGTCGTCCTAATGAAAGCTTTGTAATTCCATTCTGATTGTGACCATTTTATCATAGCCAACAACAAAAGATGCCGCCCAGGAAATGTGGATTAGCCCCAAAGGTTTACTGGCCACTTTTTCTGGCTTGATAAAGGTTTCATTCTCCTTTCTCTGCACCAGGAATTTGATTGGCAGTAACATGTGGCATATGGCGGCAGAATGCAGCTGGAAGTATATCATCTGCAGTTTTGGTTGGGTAAATATAGCAGGGAGTCTTGTCAACCCGAGAGATAGATTGTTCTGGGAAAGGAAGTGTTGTCTCCCCTTCCACAAAATTATACAAAAAAAGTTCTTCTGTTGAATTTTTGTATATCTGAAACAATCAGTCTACAGTCCGTGGTGTAGTACTTCTAAAACAACTGTTGGCATTTTTGTCATGCCACCTTCACACACACAATATATAATAATTATATTTTTGTCAATTTCTAGAATCAATGTAAATACCTCTGTTCTTTTCAGTTCTTTTCAGGATGTTCTTGTTAATCCTGAGTACAAACACAAACAGGCAACTTGGGGTAACAAAGGGATGACCGGGTTGTATTTTTTTTCGCATCAGCTTTTAGAGTCTCTGTTTTATAAATCCACAAGCACGTTGGGTTTCGGTGGTATCGGAGAATTGAGATTTTGAGATCTCTAAGCCTTGTGTCTAGCTTGGAGTATGGCTGCTCCATAGATCTATTGGTTTTGTAAGAGAGATTTTCTAGATATGAAATGTTGTCTGTTTAACATCAAATTGAGAACAAGGATTCAGTAGGAGGTCAAGTAATTCTTTGAATATTTGTGATCGCTTTACAACAAATGTCGTACCGTAGAGGGATGGAAAAGATGCTTTGAATGAATATGTCTCACCAGCTCATGGTATTCACTTTTTATACAGTAGTGAACCCAAGCCTTAGTCCTTTAAAGCTTTGAATCTTCTCTCACCCCTCCCCCTTTGCGTCATAGGTCAGGTTTTTGACAAGTCTGTAGAGGAAGCCGACAGACTATATCTCCTCATTTTTATTCAGACAAATGCAGGTGTAAAGACAACACCCAGTAGATCCAACACACGAAGCTTTGTTTGACTGACAACTCACTTACCCTATATATATATGCCGCTGTATGTTTGTTACATTTTGGGTCATTATAAATGAAGACATTGCAAATCAGTAGTTACTTTAATCTTAATGAAAGAAGATTTCTTGTACATTTGTAGATTTCTTGTACGTCATACAGTTTTGGTGTAGTCAGTATGCTGTTTTTTGCAGGTAGCTGAATTATTTAATAAGACAGCTATTTGTGAGTTTCTCATGAAAGCTGTCAATGTGTCTGAGTCAAAAGAAGATTAAAGAAGTCAAAAGAAGGCTCTTTATAGAGACATTTTTCTGTGTGTACAACTCATTTCAACATACAGTTGAGGACAAAATTATTAGCCCCCCCTACAAAATAGTCATTGTTTTAAAAGTATTTCAAAAGTGCTTTTAACCAGAGCAAAAAAAAATTAACAC
>JAZGTK010021101.1:0-10748 GCA_036877625.1 Ambastaia sidthimunki
AGGTAGTGAAATACCTTCATATTTTGATAAATACGCTCACAGTTTCTGTAATTATGAGATAATGGCTCAGGTCAATGTCTCTGGCGGTCCATTTAAAGTTGAAGATGAGGGATCACAAGCCCACAAGCAACGAAACTTTCTGCTAATGACTGTGGTCTGACTTTCCATTAAACCGTACATCTTTAGTTTTCCCGGTCTCATTAAAACAATGCTCAGAGCAAAACTGAGCTTTTTAAAAGACTTGCGTGATTAAAAGGCTTTTTTTGTGTTGTTATTTACTTATTTTTCACAAACCGAATTTTACCCTCATGCGCTCCGTGCAGTAAAAGTCTTTCATTAAGTACTTCTTATGGCACTGTAAGAGGAAAGATATGTTTGCTTTAGTCCATTAACCCTCCCGCCTTCCTAACAGAGGAGCCTGATTCATAATCATACAGTTCATATACTTTATAAGCCCTCTGTTTTTCACTTATTTTAATTGTGCACATTTCATTGCCATTGACGTGAGTCAAGAAAGAAACCTCGTAATTCCTGTTGTTGCTAATTCATGCTGCTAATAACATCCTTTTAACATTTTCTGTGTCTTAACGCAGCATGTTTTTTTCACAGCCCCCATTAAGCTTGCATGCTGATAGCTTTATAAAGGCTTCTAAAGATCATGCTTATGTACGCGTCCGGCTGTGCTCCGTGTCTTAAGGCTTGTTAAGGGGGAACGTGGGGCTAAAATGTGTACACGGAGCTCGCCGCGTCTCCCTCGGAGCCGACCGCTTCATCTGAGCTCTGACAGAGATACTTAAACGCTTGAGGCCTTTGAGCAATACTGCAGGAGGGAGGATGCTTGTGGACTCAGGAGGTTTTACAACATTTAAAGTGACAAAGAGATTAAGAATATTGAATGTCAGTCCTGTTTTTAAAGCGCTAAATACGATTATGTCCACACACAGTTTGATTTCAATATCGATTTTTGAAAATATTTGACTGTGAATATCGTGAGAATAGACACTTAGCTTCACTTTGGTTGACTGTTGTAAGAATATCACAATTCAGAGTCAATAGCCTCTTTTAAACAGTAATTCTGTTAAATCACCAGTATGAAAAGGTCCCGTTTACACATGATCTTTAAATAGTAATTTACAGTAAACTCTCTAAACTTTAAACAGACAGAATCAGTGTTCAGTGATCAATATTCAGTGATCAAGGCATCTATCTATCTTTCAAGCTAAATGTTTCTGTTTTATTTTCAAAAAACAACGATCTGATCAGTATTTATGAGCTGTCATTAGTTACAGACTGTGATGGAATATTTATGCTTCTCCGCAGCAAGAAATATTTCCCCTGTAAAGTCCTTCACGTTTCCATGACAGCCTGCAACTTCTCTAATAAAATACATTTATCATCTGCAAACACAGACGTGCTGATAAAATTGTCTGTTTTGCTGAAGATAATTACTAAATCTGCCTGCGTTCGTACTCCGTTCATTCCTGCTTCTCGCTGCCTGCAGCTCTCTGAACGCTGGACTATTGACAGCTTCATAATTTTGCCCTGGAGTCTGAAATGAGTTTGATCTTATCTGTCGCGGTCCTTTGCAGGAATTGATTTTGGATATTAAGCCTGTCGGTGTGCATATGAAAGGAGGTGCTTGTACGATATGGCAGGTTTGTCTATTATTTCTCTTCTCGTATCCGTATTGGGCGGCTGTAGATGAGTGATGAGGGCTTAATCGCGTGAAAAGTTAACAGGTTTATTTACATTTCTCTCTCTGTGTTTACTAAAGCAGTTTTTTTCTTCCCCTCAAGGCGATTTCTGTGACATTTTGTCTGTTTTCATTTGAGATTGAAATTTGGCACTTTAATCGCCTGCAATTTAATTCCCATCTTTGATGATGAGCTGGCAGAGAGCACCGGTTTAATATGCATTTAATAGTTCAGCAATCTTTCATGTCAATGACTGAACACGACTGAACCTGAACTCACCGTTCAGGTACATTAAGTTCCTTCACACCTCCGTTTACAAACGCATCGGTCGCCGGGGAACGCGTTCTTCAGTTCTTCTCCAGGAGGAACCGTGCTAATGAAGAGTGAACATTTAATTTTACCTCCTCTTTTTAGTCAGATGTTTCACAATAGTTGTGACATTGTTCCAAAGTGCAGCAGAAAGCTTCTCTTAAACAGAGACACTTTTGTCTTTGCCTTTGTCTTCTTTTTCTCCTGTACCATCATCATCTTCATCTTCGTCTGTGTGAACTGGTGCATTGGGACTCGTCTGAAGTTTGTTTACAGTGCTATCAATCAACTCAGTGTCACCTCCGCTGCTCAGGTAGCTGACAGACACATTTGGATGCAGTTTATCAGAGATGCTGTAGGATGCTTGAGAGGCAAAGTGACGGAAAACAAAGTTTTAAAGAGACGCTTTTCCCAAACAGTAACAGAAATGAAGATTTGGTAGAACTTTGAGATCTGTAGCTTTTGAGAAACTCAAGTTTTGTTCTTGCATGTGTAATCACAAGATAATTGGCCACATTTCCAAATGTGGATCAGTGGCCCGGGGGAAAACATTTGAAATAATTGCGCTTATTTTTCAGCTCTTTAGTCCCGGATCTCATGCAGAGAGGACTGTGTGACCTCAATGTCCAAAAGCAATGAAATTCCTCTGTGTATTCATGCTGAGCCTGTTCAGAACAACAACTTACATGTTTGCTCACAACAATTTTATGCTGGTAGAACGTTCCCTAACATTTTAGTAACACAGTAAAAATGTTATTTGGAAATTTCCACAAATTCTTTTCACTAACATTCCACTAAAAACTTAAAACTAACATTTTTGAAATAAGATAACAATAAAAAAGTTTTTTTAAACATTTTTAAAAAACTTTTTTTAACTTTTAGAGAATGTTTTCTGTTAGGCTTATTTGATGTTTGTGGTTCTATCTCAAGTTCTAAAAGAACAAACATGATCATTGTCTGTTCTTGTTTATTTTTATTACTGATTCAACTGAGATCAGATAGCATCACTTTTTCCTCCCACATGAACATTTTTATATTATCATTCATGTGTACGTCATGAACATATTTTTCTTTTCTTACCTTCAGAGGAACCCAGCGAAACTAATTATGCATCTTCTGATAGATAATCTTCAAAACGCAATTTCAGTTTAACAGATGTCAACAAATCACCCGTTCATCCTACTGAACAAGACGTATCTGTCAATGGATTTGTTTGCGTGTTAATATCTGTCGCTTTCATCCAACCCACGTGGGGGTTTTGCTGTTTCACATCTTAAACTGACAGATTTTTGCATCTCTGTTCTCTGGGGAAACGCCTTTACCGAGATGTTTTCCTACCTCGTGTGATCATGTTTTCTTCTAATAAGTATTTGTTTTACGCTAATCGGTTTGACACGAGGAAATGAGATGACATGGCATGTGCAAGTGTGTTCCTTTACAAACCATTTACCGCAACTCGCAATAAAGCGGCAAATGTTTGTTTAGATGGAGTTTATAAAGCGCTGCGGTCTGTTTGCTTGTTTATTGCGCTGACAGTAATTCTCAATCTCATTCGTTCTTCAGGCTCAGATCTGCAGGTTTGCCAGCCGAAGGGCCTGACCTGCTGTTCCCGCAGAATGGAGGAACGCTACCTGCTTACTGCCAAACAGAACATGGAGTCCAGCCTCCAAGCTACCAGCACTCAGCTGAAAGTTCTCATCATTCAAAACGCAGCCCTCTTTCAAGGTATATTTCTGTTTCAACAAAAGAATAATAAACACCGGCCTCATTCATTAAAGACTCCTCACATCCTGATAGCAATCACTAAATGGTCCATAGAATTAGTCCAATCATTGCATTCGGCCCGAATACAATGATAGGACGTCCTACTTGCCTGTTAAACTATCCATTGGCATTCATGTGTTTTGAGGAAGGCAAAGTTGACGGAAATGTTGTTGTGAAACAGCTGAGCAGTTGTCATTGGGAGACAATCATTCATTTTTCAATTAAATGAATCGTGTAATTTGGCGGGAATGAGTTCCCCTCACAAATTTTGTTACAGTAACAGTGTTAGAATTGTAGATTTGGCTGGTTCTGTCTGTTCAGGGATTTCGTTCAATGCTAATTGCTTCAGCTTTAGGCCTGAGACCCCCAAACCGTCCACAGAATCTCTAAAACATGTTCTTGTTGCTTGTCTTTTGTACTTTTTGCGGCTGACACAGATCAAAGGGCTCTCCTCTTCTTTCCGGTATCTTCCGACCCTTTCCCGCTCTGTACTCCCATCAGCCCGTTTCCCCTTCTCCTCGCTAGTCTGCCGTTCTCACACCGCGAGCAGTGACGAAGATTCCACTCTTTGAAGTCAAGTGTGCCAAACAGTCATAAGTTACAGGGAATTTCTGTCACGGGGGCATTTTCCCTTTTGGGGCCTTTTATGACATGTGTGACAGTTTTGGGTCCCCTCATCGGCCTCATATCACATTTATTAAGGAGACTGTTTTAAACACTGACCTGTTATGGACTTGCTCAATAACTTAATTTTTTTGTTTATTCAGTAACTGATTTTTGATATTTTTAACCTAAAATGTATGGATTGTAGTATGTTTATATTACACGACAGAAATAATGTTCACTGTCATTTGATTTTTTTTCATTTAATGTTCTTTTTTAAATAGCTTTTTTTTTAAATAAAATTCTACTTATCGTTTACTTTCCCTGGACAGTAATTGCACTATGTTAAAGGCAGAGTTTTGTGAACAAGGCACAATCTATAACAGCCAAATTTACATAAAAATGAGGCATGTTTATGCTGAAAGAATGACAGTGACTTCATTTAAATACTCGCGGCGTCCTGTGTTTTCTGTCCGTAGCTCATGCTCAAACTAGATTGCATGTGGTTGATGCAACAGATGCAGATTTATGTGCTGAAATGCGACACTTTTTAGTGTCATAAAATGTGTATGTGCAGACGACTGCGTTGATAAGACATGATGGAAGGAACAGTCTGTTTCATGAGTGACATTAAATGATGTCATGTTAATGTTTTAGTTAATTTGTTAGTGTGATGTTTTTGTCAGCTGTTGAATTTAACTGATGATTAATAAAATGCTGGAGGGAATCCTTTAGCTAAAGATGGATGCCAAACCCATCAGTGAGGTGTTTTTGTCCTGCGTGCTGTTTAGGCTTTAATTCCTGTTAATGAAACTGCAGATCTGTAGCTGGGAGCCGGTTTTAGCTGGTACACGGCATGTAAATGACACCAGCTTAACAGGTAAAAACAAATTAACAGGTAATCCCTGTTTCAAAGACAGTAATATAAAAAAAGAGTCATGCTTAATTTCTCAGTTTGCTCATCCTCAGATCCCTGATGGCACAGACAGACAGAATGCTAAGTGAGTGTCTCTGCATTAAAAGTATTCAAGAAATAAGAATGAACTTTACCTACAAAGCGTCTTTTAAAGCAGTCTAGGCAATTTCTGAGAGACTAGTGATAGCAAGCTATGCTATTCTCATCCCAACCTTGTTAACGTCTCACCCTTAATCTTAATGTTTTAGGAGTCTGGCCTTAGTTTCATTCTCCCTCCCTTCCTGCTTATTCCCAGCATACTGCTCACTTATAGCACCCACCTCTGTCTCTCTCTGTCTGTGTCTCTCTCTCTCTGTCTTTCTCCCTCTCTCTCGCTTTTTTTCTCTATCTGTCTCCCTCTCTCTATCTGTCTGCTCTCTCTATCTGTCTGCCTCTCTCTGTGTCTTTCTCTCTCTGTGTCTCTCTCTCTCTCTCTCTCTCTCTCTCTCTCTCCTTCTCTCTCTCTCTCTCTCTCTCTCTCTCTCTCTCAGGAGTGATTTAGCTCTTTGTCGAAGTTTCAGCGTAACCCAATAACAGCCTGACTGGTGGAGAGCTGGACTGGGCATGAAAGGCTCGTGAAGTTGTTTACACGCTGCCGGGGGTGAATTTAATAACTTAATGATGCTTAGAAACAGCCGTGGCATCTCACAAACAAGCCCTTTGTGTCTCGTTTGTCTGATGAGTAAAAATACACTTGCCATCACTGCATGTTTTTTGCACAATTATAATTTGTTTTGTATCTCGAAGGCTCTGTTGATATTTATAAGCGGGTGTTGTAGGGGTGAGTTTTGCCTCTTTGGGGTTGTTGTTGCCTGATTGAATATGCAGACACAGCCAGTGTGATGTTACCCTCAAAGTGGTCTCTGTTCCAGACTCTTCTCTGATGGTACTGAGGTACAGTGATGATGTCAGATGGCAGTACCGTGGTACCTTGATATATATAGTGGTAAATATACACTAATGGTTTTATATGGTTCTCCAATGTACTTCAAAAATAGGTGCTTTCAAAGTTCATGTCTAAAATTTGCTGATGTTTTTGTTCACTTTTTTGGTAAAGCGAAATAAAAGAATAAATAAAAGTGGCTAAAGCACAGATTTTAATAAACATCATGACTCATTGTGGAGAAACGTTCATCAAAACATTAACCTCGATGACACTAACAGTGAGGTGTGATGGTGGCATTAGCATCTACATAAGCTGAACTGAGTTAGCGCAGCTCTTGAGTCTGATACAGTCATTATGTTGTGAGGGAGGCAGGTGGTCTGGTTGTGTATGAGGGGGGGCATCGGAGCAGGTGATTAGAGTCTGGCCTGGAACAGATGGTGAGGAGGAGAGAGACCTTCTGAGGGTCCATGGGACCACCGCAGACCCAATTTTAGGTTGAAAGAATGTTTCCGTAACATTTCTATTAGGACCAAAAATGTTGATGTTATTTTGAAAGTTCTACGAACGTTTAAAAAGTGTTTTAGATGATTAATGTTGTTGCTTGATTGTAAGAACATTATTCAAACTTGTTTTAATTGTGTAACTTTTTAAAATAGTCCACTAACAACTTTTAAACAACAAGAGTAATGTTTTTAATATATGTAATATTTAACGTTAAAGACATTCTACTAGCGTTACGGCAAGAACGTTTTGAATACGTTGATAGAATGTTTAGACCGAGGAAGAAGATCATCACAGGGCAACAGCTCATCGTATATTCCTTCATGCATTTTATTTCACCAGCCCACGCAAACACGGCTGGCCCAGAAATCTCACCGTTGCAACCTTAAAACCAACTTTCATTGTGTCCCATTTCTGTCACAAAAGCACCTAAGTGTACTATTGCAAATCCCTCCTCAACATGTTTAAAGACCCTGTTTACACCTTTATCTCCTCCCTGCCCAGATTTCTCCTGTCTGTCAACCAGTGGCTTAGCATCAGTCACAATCCCTGAGGTGTGAATATTTTCCTCTCCTTCAGTTTCAGACGCACGTTTGTCCTGACAGACGGGGTTTGTGTGTTTCTGATCACCCTCCTGATGCTGGACCTCACTTTCGCCCAAATTCGCCGGCTGTCTCTTTGTTGATAGTGTGGCATGCGTGTATTTGCATTTTCATTGTAACTTCAGCGCAGGAAATCTTCAATAGCAGGATGCATTATCACCCTGGAAATAAAAGAAGAGCTTAAGAGTTTAACAGTTTAATAAAAAATACTGTTTTCTTCTGCACTGTCTAGCTGTGCAAAATGGCTTAATTCTTTACTTTGATGAAGAGCTGTTTGTTGTGACTTATGTGTTGTGGAAAGGACTGTTGAGTTTCTTAAACATTAAAAAAATAAAAAAATGCTTTTTTTCTTAAGTTGTTAGTGGAACGTTTTAGTTACAGAATTAACAATGTTTGAGGAACGTTCTTAAAGCAACATCGTTAATCAATGTTTAAAAACTGGATATTTTGGTTGTTCTTAGAACTTTCAAAATAATTTTTGTAACAAATGTTCACAAACTTAAAATAGTTAGCCACTTGGGTATGGTGTTCACAACAAAATGAGGGTCTCTGAGACACTAACATGGTTTATTTTAGTCTGGAATTAGGTGCATCCTTTAAATTTGCATAATTGTCTTTTTCTGCAGCCTCTGTGTTTGAAACAGATTTTCTGTGATTTCTGTGTCTTTAACCTCTCGTCCTTTTGGCATGTAGGAGGTTATGTTGTCATCCTGAATGGACCCCTTTGAGACCCTTTGTTCCCGACTAACGCCTGTGCATTCAAAATCAACGGTGATGCATTTTTCATTCAGTTTCCTGCATTATTAAGCAGCTTACGCAATACATAACATCTTCAACTCCAGCCATGTCAAAGACCTGAGAGAAGGAACCATTTGTCGCTACTTTTCATAGTCTGCTTGTCATGGCATCTTTCGTTCTGCTCGTGTGGAAGTGCAAGATGCACGGGTCAGTTGTATCAAATATCAGCTGCAGTTTTGGGCAACGTTGCTTTAGCGAATCCAGCAAGGTCAGAAAGCCAAAGAAGACTGATAACCTTGGCAGATGCCTTCAGCCATTTCAACGTGAAGTGTAGTTTTTTTGTGATAGTTTTTTCTCCCATTTTCAGCGTAACATGCAGATGTATTAGCAGACCATTTGTAGATTCATTCCCCCAAAATGGTAAAACACTGTAGTCTCAGGTGTTATCAAAACATTGCTGTTTGTCTGCAACAATCACTCAACCTGTTTAACTGATTATTGAGAGAGTGTTTTGGAAATTTGTAATGAATTAAAGTGGCATCTGAAAAATATTCTCAGACATTCTCAGAACGCTGGCTGACGTTTTCTCAGGGTTCTCTGAAAGTTATCATAACGCATTTTGGCAGAAAGGTAGCGAGGTAGTGAGGCAGCGAGGCAGTGAGGCAGCGAGGCAGTGAGGTAGTGAGGTGGCTGCCTCAGGTTTCAGACACAGACATTATTTTTGCAATTCCCTTTGGTGACACTGGTGGCATGGAAATTACACACTTCGCTTTTAAAACAATGCTTGTTCCTTGTTGTATATGGCAGAGTGCATGAACTCCAGCAGTGTATGTGAATAATTCAGGGTGGGAATGTGTGGAGAGGATGTGTCAGCCCAACAGGGTGTGTGCAAAGTGGGTATGAGAGACCCTGGAGAGCACGGGGCTCCTGGAACGAGAGGGCAAGTGAGGGTCTCTATGCTCGGATGGACTGATGCGAGGAAAAATGTTTGGGTGGGAAAATAAGAACAGAGGGGGTTCGAGAGACTTCCATCATCTCTCCGTCTCTGCAGCGGAGAGCCCAGGGCGGAAAAGTTGGGCTAAGTGGCATGATGAAGAAGGTTCTACCATGTTCAATCACTCTCTCCTCCAGCCCTCCGTCCAACTGACAACGCAGCCCACCCGTGCTGATAGATGGATTGGTGGAGGAGCAGAGCAGAGGCATTTAATGCCCCCTGCATTCATTTATGAGCGTAAATGTTATTGCAGGGAAAGGCTGAATCGGTTAAAATGCAATTCTCATTATCTGCTGCTGGCCGGCCTAATGATAGTTTGCATGCAAAGAGGGTGAGAGGTTTCTGCAGACTGGATGTGTGTGTGTGTGTGTGAGTGTGTGTGAGTGTGTGTGTGTGCGTGTGTGTGGTGTTTTAGTAGGTTTCATAAAAGGTTCTGTTTTTTTAAGGTTGTATTAACATTAAACCTTGGTTATATAAACATTTTTAAATTGTTCCACTAACAACTAAAGAATTATGTTTTTGATATCTATTTTATAATGTTAAAAATGTTGTAACATTATTGCGTTTTTTTTGACAACTTTAAGAAAACGTTTAGAGACTGTTAGCCAGGGTTCGGAGAATCTGAAAAGCTGTGTATCAGATCCTCTGCTTGGGTCAGCTGAGGAAACTATCCTGTATTAATAATTGAAAAACAGCTCATCACTTTAGCTGTTTACTCGAGCTGAACACTGTCATACGTCTCTGAAGAGCAGATCATACAACACTCACACAGACACACACACGTGTTGTTTTAACCAATATTCATTTCTTCTGTGGAAAACTAAAGCTGATCTTTTACATTGAGTGTACAGTTACCCGTGACTGTCCAGCTGCAAACAGAACTCTTATCCAACATCTGAAACATCTGAAATTCTTCATCTTTGAAACAGTATGTATTGTAGAAAGCTCTATACAAATAAATCTGAATTAAATTGAAAAAACCCACAAAAGTTCTTCATATAACATGAAATATTCTGCATTCTGAGGCCCTACGGCAGTTTTGTGAGGAACAGTCTGAAATTAAAGCAGTTTTTTTTCACACTCAAATATTATTACACTTATACATATTCACATAAAAGCATGTTGTGTGGACTTCTGTTATGGTGGTTGTTGTCTTTTTCAAAGCTTCTCGGCTCCTGGTCACTGCTGCTTTCATGAAATAATTGTTTAAAACTCTCTGGTGATGTTTGTCAAATGCAGGTTTGGGGTGACATGAGGGTCATGCTTTAACAGCACCGGCTGTGTCTGAATTTGTCGTGTTAGTTTCCCAGCAGGCCTCAGGTCTCCATCTGCATGGTCTTACATCCATGTAGAAGTCAGAGGGAGGTCAGAAGTTCATGCAGTTTTAATTGTGGAACCTCTTTTGTGAGAGACTGTGTCACACACACAAACACACACTTATTTCCTACTTTCTCTCTGTGGTCTCAATGTGAATAGAAAGATTGAACACAAGGCCACAACTAATGGACGTTTGCTCTTTTAACCTGCAGGGTGAATTACTCTGAGCTGAACAGAGAAACCCACTCTCTCTCTCTCTCTCTCTCTCTGTCTCTCTCTGTCTCTCTCTCTCTTCTCTGTTTTTAGCTGGCCTTCTTTTTCACTCTTCTTATCTTTCATTACTGTCTTCATATCTCATTCTCACTCTCTCTATTTCATGTTGAGA
>JAZGTK010021102.1:0-10747 GCA_036877625.1 Ambastaia sidthimunki
AAATAACCAATATATAACACATACACATATATAACCAATATATATTGAAATCAATAAAGAAAGTGTAGAAAGTGAGGCCATCTAAATCCTTTTAAGCCTGACATGATCCATAACCTAAATACATTCACAGTGACCCCTGACCACTTGCCGAACATTCCCCTATATTCTGGCTCATGGTAGATTAGCATGATCCCAATGCAAACAGAAGCCATGAACATGTTAAATGCATGCATGCATTTTCTCCCCAGGCACAGCAGCCTAATCCAGCCTGATGCCAAATCCTGCACAAAGGATGACAGACCGGCCACACAGAAGCTCCCAGACAGAGAGATGTGGAGCAGTGTGTCATTCTATCTCAAACCACTTCAAAAAGCAGCTCAGGATGGAAGTCTGATTTAGGACCAGCTTTTGTTTACAATGAGCACAGACAACAGAGAAATCTGATACAACATAAGCTGTCTTACTGTGAAATGCATCAGGATAACCAGTCAAAAGCCAGTCTGGACATAGACTACAGTGGATTTCAAAAGTCTAAGACTGCATTCAGAAATTGGGGATTATTGATTCATTTTCCCACTTAAACTTGGAAAACTTTTAAGGTTTGTGAAAAGTTCAACACAAGAAGGTTATTTGTTCTCCACTATCCTGAGGTCACTATCCAAATGTAAGCAAATGTGTGTCACCAAGTTAGTTCACAAAAGGTCAGATTTCCTTCCACTTCAGTCTACAGGATTATATCAATTTAAATTATGTTGGGATATAACTTCCATGCCAGTTCATGTCAGCATTAAAGCAAAAAGGGGACTTGCAAAATACCCCCTTGCAAAAAGAAATTCAGTGTTTCACTTAAATTATAATAATTTGTAATTAAAATTATAAGATAATTTGTAATTAAAAATTTGTACTAAAATAGAAAGTAATGCAAAATAGAAGCATTTTCACTAGTTTCATTTAGAAAGTTTTCATTTAGTGAAAACTTTCACTAAATATGAATCTTTACTTTTTCCTTATTTTTACACTGCCATCCCACATGACACTTTCTCCTTTAAGTGCCACAACTCTGCTGACAATAACAACAGTGTTTTCTCGACTGAAGAATAAAAGGCTTATTCCATTAATCAATACAGCAATGTTGAGAGGTATTCCTATTTCATATTACCTCCAGAGAGAGCTGCCAGGGCACAGGCTGTTAGTGAGGTCACCACAGGACTGAGAGCCTTAATGTAAAAATCAATGAAGATTAATGAGTGAATTTGTTGTGCGCTGCATTAACTGTGCCGAAGGTTACGGACAGGCTGTGTGCTCACTCCTGTAATGATTAGACACCGTATATAATAACAGCCTGTGTGATTGAACAAGGCCATATAACCATCCTGAGGACGTTTTCACTCCTGCACCTACAGGTGCTTGTACATACAAGAGCGCATACAAGAGTCCCGTGCCATGAAAAACTGGTGCACTTCGAGTTCAGCTAAATGCATTTCATATCAATAATTCATCTTACAACTCTAGAACCGTGGGGAGTTTGAGCTCATCAGCTTCTTTAGACAAAAACGAAGCCTTTTTTCATAAACTGACAGAAGCACAGATGGCATTTGGTGCCAAAAACATTTTCTTAATTAAGGCTGATTACAAAAAAAGAAAAGAAAAAGAAAGAAAGAGAAAACCCAGGCAGCATGATAGATTATAAAAAGTGAAACTCAACCCCAGAATGTATAAGAGGGAGCTGGAGCTGGGCCCAATGGTGCTCTGGGAATCCAGTCGAAGTTGATTGGCTGGTTTCCTGATATTGTCTGAAGTCATTTGGTGAAATGGGTAGAAACATACAGAGCGGAGAGAACTGCATAACTTAAACCATGTGATGACACAAGCCTTTAGGGAGTCAGCAGTGCTTTAGCACAATGGGCTGACTGTAGTGGCTTTACCTGAAATAATGGCTCACTCTTCAACTCCTCATAAATGATTTAAGTGAAATAAATGACCAGTGGGCTTATCTTTATGAAGAAGGCCAGCATATGATGATCCCTGTCTGTTGTAATTGTATTAAGCGAGTACAACAACAGGCCTCTACAGAGGCTCTACAGCATGTGCCGACTGGAACTTTATCACCTATTGCAAGTTGACTTAACAGGGAGAAAAATGTTTAAAGTTGACTTAGAAGGAACAAACTGACAAACATACATGTATGACTCCTGTCTGGTGTCATTTTATTTAGTGAGTACAACTCTTCAAAGGCTCTATAAAGGGTACAGCAGCACAACTTGACTTTAAAACTGCCACTTATTTCAAGTTGACTTAACAGGATGCATGATAACGGCACACATAAGAGACGTAACCCGAACTCTTCTTACCTTGTCTCACAGTTTTCAGTCTTATAGGTCCCTTACAGTTCTTGATCACGGTCAGCACATCATACAGAGGTAATCCAGAAACGGAGAGGGTCTCCACTTCCAAAAGTAAATCCCCCTCTGACAGTTTCCCGTTTCTGTAGAGCACGCCGTTCTCGTTAACGCGCCCGACATACGCGAACTCTCCGTTCTCCGCTCCGCCGAGCAACTGCACGTTAAGCTCGCCACGGGCGTCCTTAGATACCGTGCACTCGTTCACTTTAGTGGTCCAGTGATTCTTCTTTTGTACCACTTTGGACATGATGAATCAATAAAAATCCGCCCAGAAAGAGGTTGACAGATCAGGAAATTGGTTTCATAAAATAAAAAATCTCACGGAGACGCGGTAAAGTTTCTTTTCCGTCCCCTCGATCATGAATGCAGCTTCTTCGCAGCTCAAAAAATGAAAGAAAAAAAAATTACGCCATTGTCCGGTAATCCACTAAATGAAATTCATATTCCGACTGTTTGTCTAATTCGCCTGTATTGTTTTCCTCATCTTCTTAATATCTTTGCTCTTTAATCCTTTTGGTCGCGCGTTTTAGTTTAATAGTTAATAGTCTGATATACACTTCTTAAGTTTTAAGCTGTTTTCAAAATAGTTTTTTTTTTTAAAACCACTTCCGAGAACAATTTCCCACTCGGACCCGCTTTCCTCTGTAATGGTGTTTCCTCCCGGATCACGGCTCCTTTAAACAGGTACAGCGTTGACGTCTGTTTTGATACACTTCATCCTGTTCTGCCTGCTCGCTACTAGGGATGGAGCGTTTGTAAAACCGCGCATGCGCCCTACTTCCCTTCGGACCCAAAGGGAAATCCTGACTGCGCCTGTCACTAGGTCCTAAAGCCCGCATGGAAAGCTGGCATAACATTTACCAACATAAGCCGATTTCTAGAACCCCTTTAAACTCTTGATTAAATGTCTTTAACTATATAAATCTTCCAAACGCTGAAATAAATAAGTAAACGCATAAAAATCTGAATGATAACACCTGGACTTTTATGCGAGGCTTTAATCAGCATACAAAACTAGTAATTGTAATAAGATTAATTGAAAACAGGTCCGGACCCTCTGTACTTGGCCCTTCCCATAAATCATGAAAATACGTCTTGGAAAGGTTTCCAGATCCTTGTTATGTATGTCTTTTGCTGTTACAGAAGATTGGAATGTGCACTCCACACACTTGCACAACCAGTTGTATCTGTTTGTCTGGAGTGACGATTTTTTTGTAGAAATTTGTAGCGTAGGGGTTCATCTTGTGTATCTTTGTTAATCAGGTTCAGCCTGCACTGTTTGTTTTCTGTTTCAGATTTCCTCTTAGAGAAAGCATAACCCACCCTACAGTTTCTTGCAAAAATCCAGCTTATACTGTTTCAGCTTCATTTTACTGTTTATTATTATTGATCAAAATTATTGTTGTCAATGTCATTACCATGATCAACCATGTCCTCACTTTCTCCTATTGGAATGATGCCTTTCTATTTACTTTCCAAAAACTTTATATCCTCATCATCATGATTTTCATTATATCATATACAGTATGTCAGTACTCGCATATGATTCGTAGTTTCATTTCTGCATGAGTTTGTCTGACAGCGTGTTAAAGTCTGACACGTGAAGGGCCGTCATTGGGATCAGATGGGCTTCGCTCTTTACCTTGGGAAAAGCAAATGAGCGCTCTGCTCCTAAAAATAACATTCAAAGTACTCCCTCTCCCTGGAGACACCAACCATTGGCCTGGATGGGACAGGAAACAGAGTGCTTTTAAGCCCAAACTGTGCAACTTCTCCTCCAATCACAAGCCGAGCTATCAGATGCACACTGTGTTCACGCCACGCCGGCCTGAATGGTGATGTAACATGTCTAACCCGATTTCACTCGTGAAATAATCATGAGCAAATTTGGAGTGGTAACTAAATGCTGTTTGGCTCCAACAATCCAGATAAACTCTGATGTCCCTTTTGTTGTTTCTGGGTCGTTCCAGCTGAGACCCAAAACTCAAATTACATGCGTGCCAAACAGAGTGTTAACCAGCATTTTAAATGCAGTATCGAGCCTCGCTGCTTCAGATAGGGGGTGAGGTATGGCACCATGACAAGTGAATTAGGCCTATATACCTGATAGGAAGTATTATATTGCACTTTAGAAACAACTTTTCTTGGTTAAAATAAACAAAAATCTATTATTGAGCAAGTACATAACAGGTGCATGGCCTCCTTACCTCACCCTGATTCATAACTGTATGCTTATAATAATTATTTATTATTTGAGCTGTCAGATTGGATTTCCCAGAAAATGTCAGTTTGGCATTATTTGATCTCAACATATCTAAAGAAAAGTATATAAAGGAACCTGCAATTTTACTTTTCAAACAGAGATGGCGATATAGAGGCAAACATTACGAATTGCAGCTTTAAGAACATTAACTTAAGAACATTAAATTAAGAACAAAATATATAATTATATAGTGCCTAAATGACCATTAATTAGAAATTTAGAAATTAGTTAAAGGAAATTAAGGTTGCATATTTTGGGGGTGTAAAGCAACTTGGCAGTATTGATTCAAAAGTGTCTTTAGCTGAAGTATCATCATTTGAAACCCTCTCTCTGCTCTCAGATTTTGCCAGTCAAATCTAAACCACATGAGTGGGCGGAGCCCTCTGACTTCTGGCCTTCCACCACCAACCCTCCCTGCCAGAACACGTCATTGAAGTCAGAGTGTCTGATGCACACTGACTTTGACCCCTGTTTCTCCTTTTTCATTTCAGTCCATCTGCCTTAGTTCCTTCCCTCCAGCAGACCCTACTGCAGAGGGCAAACTGTCTGTATTTGTTCCCCCCCCCACTCCTCTCTCATCTTCTGAGTCAATGAACACACGATAAACACACTGAAATATCACTCGTTATGTCATCCAAACCTTCTGTTGAAGGAATTTCTAAATGCATTAGCTGTACGTATGCATTTATTAGCTATGAACATACACAGCAATATTATGAGTTCATCATACAGTCTTGTCGCATTTTAATAGACTGCTGAAATGTCAAATCAGGATTCTGCATGGACAAAATAATTAGCTTTGAGACATGTTGATTAATTTCAGTCTCAAAGAGGATGTGACACACAGTATATAAATAGCAAACTCATAACAAGTCATGAAAAATATTAAACAGCCTGCTTTTGTGTTATTGTAATTATATTTCTAATAAGTGGTTAGTGGACGGCATCTATCAGCATCAATCAATAAGTATATACGTAGCACTTTGCATATATTGTATATTGCATATACTCATATGTGAACTGAAAGATGTGGAAATTGAGAGAAACACAGATTTTGCTTTTGTGACGAAACTTAATATGGGGAATTAAATAATTATATATTACCTAATACTTCACAAGAAAGCTTTTCACCAGAAAGATGGGGAGCCATTACTGCAAAACTGTGTATTTAAAGCCTTCAAGTAAACTCATTAATTGTTAATTGATATGAGCCCCACTCTTTACCACATACTCTGAACCTTCTAAATGCAACCAGCTGACTACATTACTGACTGACTGACTTATTCTCTTGCTCTTTCTCCCATTCTTTCATTCTCTTTGGCAGCAATACTGTTCATTAGCTTAGCATGAATGCGTTCTAAAGTGCTATCCATTTGCTGGAATTACCGTAAAACCCAGTATCTTTGAATCAGGACAGGATCTTATTTAAAAAGTTAAGTTTGATGTTTCGATTTGTTTAAATTCTATATTTGTTTGAAAGTTGTTATTATTATATAAAAGTCCCTGTTACAAATCGTTGGCAACTACTTGAAAAGAAATTAAAAACCTCTCTATTAATCCCAAAAAGTCACTTAAAGTGATTTTGAAGGTATTCTAAATAAACTTTCAGTCAAAACGTGAATGGAAATGAAAGTCATTCTTAATACAACCAACAAACAAGACAAATAAAAGTCCTTTGTTAAATTCCAAATGAATTTCTGTCCTGTCTATGGTTGACCCTACTGTTTGAAGAGGAATTCTGAGGGCACAGCTGGAAACTTTTCATATAGGAAAAACTGTGGTTCCTTTTATATTATCCTGTCTAGTACAATAACTAGAGCACATTATCATGTAACATTCTTTATATGCCACTATTTATAATAACGTTTTAAAAATTGTTTATTGTTTATTCAGTATATTTATTTATTCATTCATTCTCTCATTTGAATGTTTTTTTTTATTTTTCTGCTTTCTGTTATTAATATCAATCACATATGCACTTGAACAAGGCACACATAATTTTCATATCATTTTTTATACTAAAAGATGTCAATTAATCTAGTTTAGGTTTTGCATCCCAACACCAACTTTGTGTGACTTTCCATACAAGTTCAGTAAACCATCGTCATTTGAGAGCCCCTTATGCTTTCTTATGCATGTGGTACCTCCGTGTGTGTATCTTAGTTTATGACTATAAACTACAAACCAAAAAGCACCTGGAAACGCTCCAGGACACTCCATGCTGCGTAGCCCCAGTATCTATTTATGTGGTTCCGATGTCTGCTTCCTCTGAGATGGTTGGAATGCTTTGAAGGTGATGTGAAAGGATGAGCTTCATTCTGCTGTGATCAGTTTCAATAACATTATCATCTTACACTGGGTTTTTGATCCCTTTCTGAGGTGGAGTGGGAGCGAAGTGCGAGTGGGTGAGTGAATTATGGTAAAAAAACAGCTTGCAAGTTTGACACAAAACATGATTATGCCAGCAAGGGAATTTTGCCACTTTAAGATATGGAGGACATAGTTTACAGGAGGTTCTCCCTGCATCAGAGTGACACTTTTATAGCTAATGGAATACATTTGTGGTAAAGAAAACAGAGATACAACAGATAAAACAGAGATTTCACTCTGAGTGAAATATATACAGGAAGTTCTTTATTGAGTCCTATTCATTCCAGATCTGGTTTTAATCATTGAAAATGATGATTTTTTTCCTGACGTTTAAAGTAACAAAAAGTCAACAAATGACTCTGCATCACTGTGAAATAAAAACAAGACTGTTGTTTATAGCTTTTATAAAACATGCTAACTAGAGAAATTTACATTGGCACTGTGAAAAGAAAACAAGAGGAATGTTTATAGCTTTTTTAAAACATGCAAACTAAAAATATTTACACTGGCTCTTTTTGCATTGGTTTTGTGGCATCTCAGCCTTTTGAAGATTTTGTGACTTTCAAACAATGGATTTAAAAAAATATTTTAGAAGAATAAAGGAGATGTTGGTCATGTGTTGACTCTTTTGGGGCTTTTGTCTAATGTTGTTGAGCAATGAAATAAATAGTTGTGATACGCACAAAAATATACATAAAATATACAACAAAGATAATAAAAAAAAGGCATAGATAAAGTGAGGTGCTCTTTTCATAACCCATTAAAGGTCCGGATTTCCCCAAGAGAACAAGTTTTAAACTTTTTATGTAACTTTTGGAGATAACCTCTAATTGCTGGCCCACATTTAATAGGTCTTCCTGTACAACAGAGACAGAGCCATTATAAGCGCTAATTCGGGATAAAGGATTAGCTACCTAACGCTAGCGCTCTAATTTATGCTAATGTCTAATGCATGTGTTAAAGTTCACTTTGAGGATCTGTGTGTCAGAAAGTCTTTACATTTATGTGTTCTGCGCTCAATGCAGCCTTGGCTGAAATCCAGATGGAAATAAGGAGAGTGTGAGGGTGTATCACATGGGGCATATGCCAAGTATAATTGTTACACTGCCTATGGTTATATAGGTCAATTTGAAATGTATTAAGTTTCAGCTAACCGGCTTTAAAGGAGAGAATAAGACCAGAAACAGACATTAATTCAAAACAGTGCCTTTGCACAATAAGTTTCAGAAGATACATGTATTACCAGAAAGTTTGCCTTTAGAAAGTTATTTTCACAAAGGAAATATGGTATGCTATGGTGAGTCTTTCTCTCTCTTTATCTCTCTGATATATCTTGCACTTTACCCCATGCCTAACACTGTATTTCTCAGTCCATATAGATGACTATATGAACTATATACAGAGTTTGTCTTTAAAATCTTTGGTCAAAATAATAATCTTTATAACTTTCCCACCTCCAAAACAACTTTCTTTTACATCTGAGATCACCAAGCCCTCTTATTTTTCAACCCCTCCCATCTAAACATCTGCCATATGTAGAGCACTTTCTAAAATCCAGTCTATGGATCAAATCCAGAAGTCCAATGCTGACAATATCCTGTTTCAGTCAAACACGTCATGTTGAGAAAGTGACTATTGTGAATATTTAATGGTGTCCATTAGCAATTTGATTGTAGGGAGTCTGGTTCGTTTTCTGGAGTATTATTTCAAGCACTTGGAGGAATATCATTTTGCGCGTATACACACGTGTGCACATTCCAAGCTTTTATATAACTCCGGAAACAAAATGATCCATGTCAGTGAGCAGCTAGTAAAGCGTGAGCATCATGGGCCAGAGTGTGTCAGTGCAAAACTCTCTCTTGAGCTGTAATGTGTGTGTGTGTGTGTGTGTGTGAGAGAGAGAGAGAGAGAGAGAGAGAGAGAGAGAGAGCAAAAAAGATTGAGGTGGCAGAATATACTGTTCCTGTCATGCCAACCATGTTTACAGTATCTCTATCTGTTTCATCTGTGTGTGTGGGTTTACTTAGCCATATATTGTGGACAAATTTGTGTGTGTGTGTATTTGTATGTGTGTGTGTGTGTGTGTGTGTCTGGGGAAAGTCACATCAGCTGTGTCTAAGAAGCAGATGTAGAAAATACCACAATCATGACTAGGGAGGTGAAATCTTTAAATAATGCCCACTGAGAGGTCAAAGACCCATAGCCACCTTGTCTAATTTGTCACAGCTGGTAAACATATAATATCATTATTTCTATTAAAAAAAACTATAAAATCAACCCTGTGTCTCTAACCATCAGTTCTTTTGGCTCCACTATTTCTTTGGCTTGGAATGAGATGAAAGAAAGTTTAGGTGTGTATGAAGCCTGCAACTTACTAATGAGTTGACCAGACCTGTGGACGACCCACAACTGACAGCCATGTTTAATTAATGTACAAAAAGCATGTAGAGAGCTTAAGTTTAAAATCTCTGTTCCCAGCTTCTACTTCACCATGCCATGAATAATAAAAATCCCCTTTTCCACAGTGAGGTCTAAAAGCGCTAACTAAAGGTTCGCCACAACTAGGACATAATGTTATCTATCGCCAGAGGTGAAATCTGCGTTGAATGTGAATCTTATTAGGAGGGTCATGACAAGTTCCTCCGGCCCCAGTGTTAGTGGACTGAAGAATTGTCCAAGACATTTCATATAACACCAATCAATAACAGCCTCCTACTGAGTCAGGGGAAATCAGAGGAAAACCTCACAAAATGAAATCTATAAGCAGTACACACACTCATACTCACACACGTCCACAGACGACTGGGTAATTATTAAAAAATAAGGTGATCTACGGGTATACTGAAGACATTAAACCATTAGTGCACCCAGATTAGACAAAAATATGTAAACAATCTAAAGAGTCTATTTAAAACCTCCATTGTAAATTTGTGAAAAAAAATTAAATGCTTAATTAGAATGACACTGATGAAAGAAAGACGTGTCATTAAGCTTGTCAGGCTGGGAATAGAAAGAGATTATTTATAATTGAGGGAATGATCAGTTTCAAGTGTGGTTTGTAAATATACAGCACAAAGCACATATTTAAACTTCAAACTGCATGTAAACAGAAATATTGCCTTTAGAAAACCCTTAAAGACTTGGGGAATAAATATCGTCATTTTCTTCATAGTTTAAGGAAATCAGTATTTTCTAATGCATTTTATATAAACCAATTTTGTGAAGTACTGTAAATTGTGGACTGAACGACCAACATCACAGCAAATAACCAGTTTTTAAAATGCAAACACTGCCATTACAAATCCATGAGAGCAAAAGCAGAACAGAATGTTTTGAATTTATGTTGCTTTTACATTATTAAAAGGTTGTCTACTTTAATGATTAACTTAACCATAATAATAACCAGCTTCTCCAAGATATACTGTACATGAAAGCCACTTTTATGGGCTTGACTTTTCCCTTTGGTTAATCATTAAATGCTGTCTTGTCTATTCAACACTGATACAGTAGACTTTAGATATGGTCTAGATAATGATTGTCAGTAAATTGTTACTGGCAGAATTGCTTCATGTAACTTCTTTTTGTTCATATGGTGACATTGTGATGTCAGACTAATAATACTTGTGCTGATTACTGTGATTATTCTGCATGTCCTTCATTTCATGTGTCTGTGAAACTATTGAAAGCATTGTTTAAAGAAGGTGACATAACC
>JAZGTK010021103.1:0-10747 GCA_036877625.1 Ambastaia sidthimunki
CACTTAAAGTTCTATCTAAAATGTCTCTGTAACAGCATATGGCATTTAGAACTTTGATTAGCAGTTCAGTTGTCACCATGACAACGATATCAACATCTTCATCTTCATATTTGTCCTCATCAAATAAAAGATCCTATAAAAGATTTCACGTTCTTTAGATGTGCCTGCAAATCACTGCAAACACTCATACAGTGCCAAACCAAATATTTTTTTACATTTATATAGACATTACCAGTACGCTGTTATGGCCAACTATAACAGCACCATTTTGACTACTCTCATTCAGAATCAATATAACAGAGTTTGTCAAAGTCAGGACTGTTATAGTGGGATCGTCTTTTAACCTTTGATGTCTTGCTCAGAGCTCTAATCTTGTTTTAGCATGCATGGAAAGTTTGAGCAACTACAATCCCTTAATCTGCATTAACAAAGACATCACGCTGAGTCATGCCGCATGCTAATTCATTCTCAAGACAAAAAATGACACTCAAAACAAGAGATCGTCAGAATTGTGGGCACATTGACAGCTATTGACAGACGCATTCATACCCTCATGTGTAATGACTGTGGCAGTCCCCCAACACTGGTGTGGCTGACAGCAGATATGTTGTGTCCATGGCCACAGGTTCCAGAAGGTAAAAGTAGATGCTGACCTTCGTAGATCACATGCGTGTCATTTGCTGGCTCAAAAGCTGGTTCAACCATCAGTGTTTTATTTTCAAGTAGGATGAACCCTCTGAGGATTTAAACCATATTAAAGTGTTAATAAAAAAACAGAAAACATTTTCTTGTGTAAAGCACAGCATACATGCCCTAGCAACAACCAAGAAACACATTACCATCAAGATTCAGGTTTTAAAGGGGCAAGCATAACTTCTTTCTGAAAATCTGAAAAGCAATCACTTTTTTTTCTGAAAATCCAATTTATCTCACTGAAGACAAGCTTTATTATTTTACCTAGCAGAAGACAAGCTCAATTTTCCAGCTCCAATAGGTTTAAAGTAAAACTGTCAGATAAGTGCCTTGTAGTAAATGACATTTATGTTTTATAAGCATTTAGTATCAGGTGAAAAAAAGACAGTATGAACTAAATTGGAGAAATAGGATTAACCTTGAGGTCAATTTAGACACTGCACTATTAAATGATATCAGATAATCCGATGTAGGCTAATTAGATTTTTATCAATGCAATATAATTTGAAAATTAGAAGAAGACGACCCTCCACCATTTAATAAACTCTATTGTCAATAAATCTCCATTTTAATAAATCCAGTTGTTTGTCTTTGTACCAGTGGGAGATGGGTGATATAGATTTTCTTTCAGAATGACAGCAGGTTTTATAAAATGTAATTTCTCCACCCCATTACTCACCAGATAGTAAATGTCTACGCTTGTAGATCTGTGAAATGTCTGACTTTACATTTGTGACAGAAATTGATAACCATAATATTATGCCCATGGGTAAAGAAACAGAAAATCTTTTGAAACCCAGAAACATAGTGGCATATGCAGGGAGTATGGCAGAAAAAGCCACAGTTTGCAGAACTAGGTCATAGTGTTTAAAAAGAGAGTTTGCACTTTGCAATATACTATAATAACAAGATACGATAGATGAAAAATATTGAGCCATACTCCTAATTTAAAACAGTGCTCGGAAAAAGGAATGACAATTTAAATTATTTCTGACAATACCTTTCCTGCAATTTATAACTTTAAATCATTTTTTGCTGCAAATATAAAATCTGAAGGTACTGAGCAGAAACATTTTAACAGTACAGAAATCTGATATAGCGTATTGCATATTTCAACATTTTACTCTGTAAAATGTAAAACTTCCATCTCACCCCACACTCAGAAGACATGGTGAGGATAACATGCCACAATCACATTTACATCAGCCTTGACACACACTACTGACACACTCTCACCCTGGTGTCAGCCTAAACCCATATGTTTGTGTTTGATGCTAGTGTTTGGCTTCTGAAGACTTGGCTAGGGCTTATTTAAACCACCAAAGGAAGAATACACAAGTTTGTATTAACATGAGTGTGAATAAACGATGACAAAAATCAGATTTTTATTGTTTTTTTGCCTACCTGAAGGTCTCCAAGGTTGCAATAATGAACATGATATTGTACAGTAAGCTTTCAGTAAGAGTTTTATAATTACCAGCAAGAAACCTTGGGGACTTGGATTTTCTTGTAGACAGAAGAGTTCACGTTTATATATTCTGCTTAAAAGTTGTCCTTTTACGGCAAATTTACTGTAGGCAAATGTTCCTTCTAATTAGATTTTACAGCATCTCTAAAGTTTTTCATGACATATTAAATGCTTAACACAGCACTGTATGCTTCAGGACAATGAAGCATGGGATGACACTAAAGTTTTATTGATGTTTAATCTCATGGTTTTATAGTTTTTAAATGCACCTTCACATAGAAAGAGTTGCAAAGTTCACTGAAAACAATATCGAAGGCAATAAATGTTTGACAACTTAGGATCCATAATAGCTTTCCACACTGAAGCACAAGCTACTCGTTAAAGAAGTTTTAACGACTTTGAAAATTGGAACTCAATATGGTTGACGATTACTGTGAATAGTTTATAATGGGATACAGGAACATTATGGCAGTAATCCCGGCCTCACCTGATCCCAGCGCATGTGCTAAGACTCACTTCAGAAGACGTGTGCCCCTGGACCTCGCCATGGTAATAGCAATTCATCTGCAAAAACCACAAGCAAAGAATAAGCCGTAAGCCAAAAATGTCAAAAATCTGATTCTGATCTAGTTGAAGGGTTTCTTTACCAAAACCAATTAGCTGTAAAATTAGATGATTGGGTATCTGGAACAGAGTCTCTCCAGGTGCAAGATAATGTCAGAAAACTTTGGTCCAATTATTAATGGTCTGATGGGATCGCGTAGCATTGCGCCACGTAGCAACAGTTGTACTAAAGCAGCTGTCTGCCTATGGAAACCACAAACGGTCTGGAAGTAAGTCTCTGCTGGTCTGTTTTACAGGGAAAACCGTTCTTTTCTGTTATGGCTGGCACTAGCCCCCGAAGGCCCTTTTATGTGGAAAAACCAATTGGTAGCCACAGGCTGGACAGGCTAACTGCCATCACACACATAAATTTTCATCCACACTCACGCAGACAGACAAAAACTCTCAAAAATACGCCACTCTGTCAAAAGCAATCAACACTTGACAGCGAAAATCCCTGACATCAGAACTTAGCTGTCGGAGGGAGATTTTTGTGGCTACCATTTCCTCATCTTTATACTTTAACAGACCAAGAATTTGAAAGAATGTACAAGAAACAGCCATAGGTGGAGGGTATCTAAACAGTCAGAGCTAAAAACTTATGACTCACTAGCTAATGGTCCCATTAAATAATACATAGCAATGTGACGTGACTTTTATTAGTAAAACAAGCCATTTTTCTTTCAAATTGTCCTGATTTTAGGGGTTACCAGAACACGAGAGCTTTTTCTATGGATCTGTCTTTCATAACATGCGTAACATGCGTTTAAAAAGTAAAACCGACTAGGTGAGAAAAGTACTAAAGTTTTCCACTTCAGTAGAAACACACTGAAGGATACAATGTCAAAATGTCAATTTTCAGTAACATTTGATAGAGTTCCTACAAAGTTAAGCTTACCTAAGATTTTATATCCTAATCGTAAACTTTTGAGCTAAATGATTGATTCTGAAACCAATGTGCTGTCCTTCAAATTTCCCATAATCCTTGCCTGCGCTCTTTATTTGTATACGAACTTCACAAATTGAAATATGCTTTGTGAAAATAAGATTGTCAGTCAAGTAACCATTTTCTTGTCAATCACACTAAAGTCTTGTCAAGCTGTTCTTACCTGAACTAATTTTACTAATTTTAACTCAATTTTTAAACTTCTTAGCTTTGTAGACAAAAGACTGTTTGTGGTTATTAGGGCAGGCTTAAATGATTATAAATCTGGGCTAAATACGCCCAGCAGAAATAATACATTCAGGCCTACACGTCTGTTTGGGAGGCATTGGCAACATGTTGTCAAAGCTGCCAGCTATGGTTCTTTGCACTTGTCTAATTATAAACTAGAAAAGACCCAGCAGACAATTCAAATTAAGCTTGACAATGATGTCAACACGTTGTCCTGGTGTCAACATCATATCTCGGCACGATTAATCAGTTTTCTGGGAAGACAGCCAGTCAGAACACACTAGTGCACTAGCCAGAGAAGTTAACAAAGGAAGAATTTAAGCTAAAAAATGGCTGTATTTGTTCTGTATCTCACTACGTGGAACTACCTCAGGCTTGACCAGTCCTGTAAGCACCAATGACACCCAGTCAGTCACATGATACACCAATCACAGCAGTGAAGAGGGCGTCCCACCTCCCCTAATTTTAATTACTGCTGTAAGACAACTCTTTGGTTATGTTCCTTGTAAACCCCACTTTTGAAACTAAAGCAACTGTTCACCCTTTACAAAGGGCTTTGAATTACTTTTAAACCTAAGTTATGAAACTCTCTG
This sequence comes from Ambastaia sidthimunki, assembly GCA_036877625.1. Lineage (NCBI taxonomy): Eukaryota > Metazoa > Chordata > Actinopteri > Cypriniformes > Botiidae > Ambastaia > Ambastaia sidthimunki. The sequence continues at coordinate 4,532 of JAZGTK010021103.1, forward strand.
AAGCCTTGCTTTTATCAATCCTAAGCTGTATTTAACTGAATAAATGTCTCTCATTGCATCTGTTGTAGCTCTAACTTACCGTAGAGTTATGAACGGTTATAACAGTTTGTCCATCCATCTTGTAGTGAGTCTCAGTGTAATGGCTCGCAAACAGGCCGCTGGAACAGAACACACACACACAGTTTTTAGCATTGCATCAGACAGACACAAACATCAGACCAGCCTCTCCTCCAAAAAAGTTAAGTAGAATATTTTATGCAAGTGTACATAAAGTACACACACGCAAGCAAACATGCATATCTGTCATTTAATATATCAAATACATTATATAAAAAAATCTTCAAACTCTCACAACAGTATTAGATTTTCACTGGCCCATATTTGGTGAGCAGATTATAGAAGTGTGTCACACAGTAAATTGAAAGTAAACTTGTAGTTTGGAGAAGCACATAAACAGAATAAGTGGGGCACCGTATGTGTCGGGATCACAGAACTCTTCTTGACATACTCAACTAAACATACACCCATAACTAAAGTGGGATCCAAAACTCTGTGACTACTAGTAAAAAAAGGGGTTCAAGTATGAATTTCAGAATTTGTTAGTTTGCCCTAATGAGAACATGCAATCGAGGTGGCATGGACTCCACAAGTGTGTGTAAAACCCTGATGATGTTTGATCCCAGCATGATTTGAAAATGTCCCAAAGAGCAGCTGGTGTGCTTTAATGTTAGCAAGAAAATCTGAGCAAATAACATGAGCAATGTCACACATTAGCTTATTTAATTTTAGTGACCTAAATATAAATATATTTAATTACTTTGAAAACCTTTTTCTGTTTTATTTATTGAAATTCTAAAACCTTCTGTTTACTTCCGGTTTAAATTGGGTTCTGAATTTTAAGTATGGTTTCAGAATGTTGGACACAATACAAATAAACAAATGCTGTCTCAGCTACAATACTGTCCTGGTTGAGTATGTGCATATGAGAACAAAGCAGCTCAAGGGAACACAAAGCAGAGTTGACAAAAATATTTATGAGTTGTGCCTGCAAGCACTGTGTGTTGGTACAGTAGGGTTTTACAGGTCATTCTCTGCTCAGACATCACTGATAGAGAAGTGGCATGTGACATGGTACTGACATGAAATCCAAATGTAATTACCTCATCATGACATAACCATCTGACTCTTAAGGAGGCCAGTATGTGTTTGGGTGTCTGAGGCTTCCAGTGTACATAAAACCAATGAAAAGTTTCATCAAGTTACTTTAAGACGTATTCAATCCAAAACAGTGTTTTTATATTTTGCAACATTACAATTCAATAAAGTCAATAACAATTTAGATTATTAAAAACAGAAAAACTGAGGTTATTTTTTCAAGAAAATACATTATTGTTTCTAACAAAATTTTGGAAAACTACTTTGTTACTGATAGAAGCTTAAGAAAAAAAACACTACTCAACACTCAGATTTCTCCTCTGGGCGTGTGTACGCCATAATTATCCTCTTGTATACATACAGTACGCATTCATCAAATGAACAACGGCATATGAAAACAGAAACTATGTTGTATTCTTCAGGCAAAACTTCATTTCGCATTCACATCATGAACCTGCTTGGTTTAGACCTTGGGCTAACGTATTAGTAAAACACACCAGCTCGGCTCCCTCATGTACGTGGGCTGTTGCCTCCATGGTCGTTGTAAGAAAAGCCATTTTTGGTCTAATTTCATTAGACCATCCTTTAGTAATGATAGCACTTCAGTCCAATTCCCATTCTTCTCGATTTGATCCACACGCCAGTTTAAGGAGCAGTTTGTTGTTTTGGAATGAACTTCAAAGACTTTGGTTGAAAGGCTTTGATGTTCTCCGGGATGAACCGCCGTGACAGGCACCCGAATCAGAATCCCAAACACAGCGTGACTCCCTTAGCACCAAGGAGCGATGAGCGAGGGAATGTGGGAGTTTGTCCACAGGGAAGTGTGAATCATCAAGGAATGGTGTCCGTGATGTAATATTCCATATAGGGAATAATATAACAAAAGTAAAGCTCTGCTGCTAAGGGTTAGAGTATGGAATAGGTCTTGAGGGCTCTGAGTGGAAAGGGTCTACACCGTGTTGGGAAGCCTGGTAAAAGCCCACTGGGATTGTTTTAATGAACATAAGATTTATTTCATTCAGAATGCACTCAAAAATCCAGATCTCGACCAGCAGGAGAATAACTAACCAAATGTAAAGATGATAATACCTATATCAGTTCAGCAGCAGCTTTAGTCAATGAAAAGAAACGAATAGCAAAACAAATGTTAACATATTGAAGTTAAATAGCTTTACGGTAGTTTCCTTTTTTACAATAGCTTGTACTGCAGCTAACTACTTAACCATTAGCTTAACTGTAGTTTAACTACTTCAGGTAAGCTGCCATAGAATAGTTTTCCCAACACTGATCACAACCATGATCTTGATAACTACATGCACCACTCTACTGCTTAAGTGTCCCTTATGCCTGAAGACATTCCTGTCATGAGTCTTGAGTTGTGGTGCTAATAAAAAATTTAAACACATTTTAGCCAGTAAAGCACCACTGACTATACCTTTTACTGCTGCTATGTTAATATTTGATGTTGTGAACCATTTTGACTTCTCAAAGTAGGAACTGGCTGTTGACAAATGACAAAAATAGCTGACATCACAGGGAAATCCTGACAACACAGTTTTTATAGCAACCACAGACACAGTGACCCTCAAAAGGTCACAGCTGCCATTAAAAAGCAGTATCAGCGCATCTTTACACAAGTTTACACTTTGTTGTTGACATAAAGTGGCATATACTTCATAATTGATCATTTAAGTAACATTTTATCACACAGGTGGCAAGATGGTGTGTAAGAATTCCATATAATGCCATTGTCTTATAGAACCTGCAGAGAAGCTGGCAGTGCTATGTGAGCATGAGTGTACTGACTTTGTGTCTTCAGTAGGTCCTGACTTTCTGTCTTCAGATATAAGACACTGAGCTTCTCTAATCCTCAACTCAATCTCCTTGAAATCCTCTCCCAGAACACACAGAGCATGTGTAAACAGCTGAAACATGCTCAGAACAACCAAAGCAATGTCTGAAAAAAACTTGTTTGCTCCACTCTGAAGACACAATACAACTCTATCAGTGCTGTCGTAAGCACTGAGGTCTGAGCCGAATTCAAACAAGCCAACAAGCTGGAATGGGAGTCAGACTCATTATTATGGATGCTAAAGGCCACAGCCTATAGCATGCCTCTTGAGATCCGGAAGGTTTCCAAACCGCACAGCTCAAACCAGCAGCCATATGTTTTACTCACACCCCTGATCCTCACTCCCATCTGGGTCATGGCACCACATGCTCCAAGCAAGATTTGAACCATCAACCAAGCCGGAATGGGAGTCAGGCCTGCTAACAAGGAAACTAAAGGCCGCTGTAGCATCAGTCGCAAGTGTGCCACTGAAGATCAGGGAGCGAGGTTTACACATTGCATAGCTCGTATTTGTTACAAGCTATGAACATACAGAATGTATGTTGAATCTCCAAATTTTAAAATGACTTCACTGTGGGGAACATGAAATGCAACCATTTACACACGTAAAAAATATAATATATATAGCACACTCAACCACACAGCTGCTGTGCATTTAATTAGTACTGAGTGGCTTTTGCAAACACGGCATGTTTATTTAAGTATATCAAAGGCTCATTAAAAGATCACCTGCGGTCACATCATTTTAAGAGCAGTTTTATTTTGAGGCAAGTAAATTATAGAATTTGTTACATAAATAAGCAATTACTCTGTACACATACGCTCAACATTGAAGCTGCTGTTATGACAAAAATCAATATCCATTGATCCCTTAAATTTCACAGCCTGCCAACTATTATATCCATTATATGAGATAAGAATCTAATTACATGTTTGTTTATGGATAAATAGGTTAACAATGATTAATGCACTTGTTCATTAGGGACTAATCTGCACTTTTATTTACACAGAGAATAAAAAGACCTTTTTCTTTGTTTGTGATGTATAGCCAATACACCGGTGTAGACAGTGGTCCTATTCCAATTTTTAATAACTCTTACAAAAATGTACTGTGATGGTACCATGGTAATGTGATAGTATCAGATAGCACTTAGTACAAAATACAAGCCATGTCCATATACTGTACTATGACATCATTGTCCATATACTCTACCATGACATCGTTGTCCATATACTGTACCATGTTTATATACTGTACCATGACATCATAGTCTATATACTGTACCATGTTCATATACTGTACCATGTCACAGATTAAACTCCAAGGTCCATGATTGTAGAACTGCAATGTCCATTATGGTGATACTATAGTGATTTTCTTCCTTTTCATTAGTAAACCTCAAACTTTATGATCTCCTTCTTTCTTCAATTATCTTACTGGGCTGTTAATGGACTCAGATTCGGACTAAATACAGTTTTAACAGTCGGGGGGAAAAAATCAGCTGTGAAACGTTTAAGAGAAAGCATGATGATTAAGAAAGTGCAAAAGGTCTTGAACACCATTTGGACCTTTTAATTAGATAGTTCATTGCACTGCCTGCAGTCTGGAAATTAAAAGTGCCCATTAAGTCTTTTACTGACTCTAACAGGCATTCAAATGGACACCTAATGAAAACTCCAGCAAAAACTCAAGTATTGTCAATACTGTATGTTACGTGGCAATAATTGTTTTTACAAGCTTTTGACTTTTTCACATAAAACGTTTTGTTTGTAGCTATGACTCATGTTTCATTGAAAAAGTTTTCACGAACGTTTGCTTGTAAGCACATCTGCCAACATTGTATAATACAATATCTCTCAGAAACACCACTCTGAATCTATCTTTTCTCTCCTTTTCACAATGTCCTCTCTTTTGTTCAAACCTCACTCAGCTTTAAAGAGGTAATCTTGTTTATTTTATTGAGTTGTTCAGTTCTCCGGGTCGAAACGTTATCAAAGCAGATGCCATAACTAAAAAACGAACCGCTTTCTCTCGCTGCCTCTCTCATGCTCACTCACTCACCTATTCTTTCTTTGCCTGTCTTTCACAAATACAACTGCAAAGCACATAGCTGGTCTGAAGGCCTAATTCTATTTCCACACGCTGCTGTGTCTCCAATTGATTTAGCTTTCCACACTAAAATACACTACACAGGATTCACATAACAGGATGAGGTGGGGGATGGTTGAGGATGAAGAGAGACATGAAATCCTCAAAGCTAAAGAAATATTCTCGCTTTCTCTCACTGTCTGGGTGCGAAGTAAGAAATATCTGTGAGGGAGATTTGCTCAGAGGTTTCTGTAGTTAAAGCACTGTGTCTATAAAACACAGCTTATACAAACACAAACACACAAAGATGCAACAGAAGGGAACAACATTGTGTACAAAGGAGGAAAAATAACAAAAACTACAGCAAAAGAGACACTTAATCAAATACAGCTTGTAATAAATTTAATTAAATGTATTATATTAAAATAATTAAAATCAGTTGTAATAACGAAACCTCCAATATACTGTGTCGTTCAAAAACCACAACAAATCCGCTCAAACTCAGCAGGTTTTAGTGTGTAACACACCCACAGCTGTGCTTGGTTGGATTAATCTTAGCATACAATGCATATTATGTATACAGTGTATGCTTTAATTACATTTAAAACATATTAAATTATTTGTTGTATATACAGTAATTTTAATTGCAAAGAGAACATCTAGTTTCACATCTTCTCTTTGTGTGAAACATCTCTTTTCACTCACTCCCTCCTGTGATTAAACTTCACTTTCTGGCTTCTGCCATCAGGGTGACTTAGTCTCTTCATGTGGAAAGAATTCAGGGAAGCCCAATTGCTGGTCTGTCTTCAGATTCTGGGGTGCAGCATGAGACTACATACTGTATCAGCCTTTGTGTTCGTTTGTGTGTGCGTCCTCCGAGACTTAATTCAAGGACAAAGTAACATTGTGCTGATGTCCCTACTGAACAGCTCACCACCGCTTTATCCATGTATCTGTGTCTTCAGAGCTCTACTGTGTATGAATCACTTAAAACACACTAAAAGCACGACTGCTTGAATGTTTGTCGAATAATGTGAGTGTGTTATTCAATACATTGACTCACACCAACTGCAGTTCTGTTAATATCATCTGCAAAACCAATTACCACAAGCACCATTGT
>JAZGTK010021104.1:0-10747 GCA_036877625.1 Ambastaia sidthimunki
TGATTATTATAAATGATTTATCTGTGCATGTCATTTTTTTAATTCGTGTGCTCTCGTAATCTTTTCTTCTTTTCTAGAGTCAATCACTTCCCAGTGTAAAAAAAATGCGACACCCTTTGTTTCACTATGAATTACGTCAGAACACTTAAAGTTGCAACTTCCTGCGTATGTGGACTTTAAGGGAATAGTTCATTATTTAATTTATTGAATATTGCGGCAGTAGATTTTACCATAAAAACCTCATGACAGGAACAGATCTTTGTTGTAAATGGTGCCGTGTTCCCGGACGTAACCGAAACAGCACAAGTGATAAATTTTACACAATTTTACAGTAAAATTACTTAAACATCGTGCTGTTTTTCTCCATGAAAACTGATCATTGAGTCATACACTTTTGCAGACACTCCTGGGTAATTTATTAAGCGTTGAAAAGGGTTATAATGTACTGTCATTGTATTTAATTCACCCAAATGGATATTCATTAAATGATGTTATTTTGTGTTCCACGTATGAAAGAAAGTCACGCAGGTTCAGAAGAACATGAGCGTGAAGACAGTTTTGTTATTTTTGGATGCAGTGCTCCTTCAACACAGCCCTGCAACAAATACTTTTACTGCAGACTTGTTGACTAAAATTCAGGGAGCTTGAAAATGAGTCTCCTGTTCCTGAGAATTTCATTTTATTAACAGCAAGAGTTATGCTGCGTTTTTTGTGATCTCTGGAACCCGTGCAGGGTAACACGAGCGGCACAGTTAGGTTTGATCAATTAAAATCCCCTCAGGGTTCTCTTGTGTAAAATAACCCTTTAAGAAACCTGTTAGTTTTTTTACGTTTTATTGTATGTTTTATGTTGAGCGTCCATCTGTTGTATGTGTGTGACTGACGTCAAAACGACTGTAAACAAAATATGGAATGTACAAAAAGACCAACGTTTAATATCCTCTCTCTGTTTCCCTCATCAGTGCCTTTTCATACTGTTCAATACAGGAGATATGAAAGAGGAGAGTTGTTTACTCTCTCTCTCCCTCTCTCCCTTTTTCTCTCCCTCTTTCTCTCTCTTTCTCACTCACTCATACACACACTGGATGCATATTTTTCACAAACACTCTTTCCATCCTTTGAACCCAAAAAGCTTGCATCACATCTGAACTACAAAACTGTTGCGTTCACTTGTAGCGTTGCCATAGTGACCAGAGGAAGGCTAATGCTAACTTGAAAAGACATGCTCCCATTTAGCTCGCTCTGTGATTTCTCTGTATTCTGAGATCATCAATATGAGCTCACTCACTGTTTTCCTTGAAGACCGGTATAATTTGTCTTGTTTTTCTCCAAACCCAATTATGGTAGCTCCGTTAATTCCAAGGATTCAAATGGAAATTTTAATTCGGCACAACAAAGTAACGCAACACAAAGGCACAAAGCAAAAGTGTTTGTCAGATCTGTCGTGATTTGTGTTGTTGGGTATTTTGGAAGCTACTGATACTTGAATTCGACGTCATCACTGCAAACAATCAGTTACTTTGTATTTTAATCTTGTTTTCCAGTTACGGAAATCTGAACACACAAGATCCATCCCAGCTAACAATCTTAGGTTGTAAGAACATTTCAATTAAGTAACTAAAAATGTCATTTTGAACTACTAGGAACGTTCAAAACGTCCAGTTTTGTGGATGTTGTATTAACATTATTATGTGGATTTTGACAAGTTGTGGGTTCAGAATCAGTTGGTTCTTGTACCGCTGGAAAGCTGCTTGTGCAGTGAAGGGTTGTGTTATGGACAGCGGGCTGAAACTGGGAGATAAGAGCTGTTTGAAGAAACCTTTGACTGACTGCGCCATTTATAATAGAGCCATTCAACAGGCTGAATAGAGCAAACATACTGAGCTTCTTACTCCACAAGCTTTGTATTTTAAAATAAAGACTCTGCTCTTTTTTGGTCAAGCTAATATTTTACAGTATTGAAATCACCAGCATGTTTTTTTCAGTGGTCTTGGTAGTTTGTCCAAGCTGTGTTTCCAAGCTGTGTTTTAAATGTCTTAGTTTACAAACATATAATGGGGTCCAAAAGTCCACTAGACCAGACATTTTTCACATTATACATTTTTCCAGCTTAAAATACTTTTTTTTATTCCACATAATCAGTCCACCAATTTATTAAAAGGTATTTTTTTGTAAGGGAGTGAAAAGTTGTCTATGATTTTGTTTTTCTTAAATTTAGATTTTATGATGTCTCACATTTTCAGTTTTTTAACTCTGTAATGTTTTTAAACATTCCACTAAAAACTTTAAAATAACATTTTTTATATGCTATATATGGCTGTGCAGTGTGGCACAGAATCCACAAAATTTGTGGCAAAACTGATGATCTGTGTTATCCCAGCCAGATTTGAGTCTTTCTGAGCCCACTGTAAAATCAGTAACCAGGCATTAGATTCTAAAGATATCTTGAATTTCCAAAACGTCTACTGCTTGTTCATGTTTAGGGCCATTTGAGCAGATGAATGTTGAATAAATGCAGCCCCATCATTTCCTGTCCTCTTTTACCAGTTTTGTCCTAGAAAACAAACATCTATTTGGACGAGGCTACGTAGAAACAGCATTATTTTTCAAATGTTTGTCAATGAGACTGTACAGTATAATGGCTGGGCTATTTATACACTACAGCAAGGTTTAGAGATGCTCAACAGAGAGAACACGCAAGAATCTTTTACATTTTTTTCTGTATTTCGTACTTGCATTAAAAATATTAAGGTCATAGTGGTTTAAGGTCTTTATCTGCACGTTTCCTTGTGTTTCAGTGTGAGCAAACAATCAAGAATGTGGTATGTATTCCCCCACGCGATCTGTCCATGTCTCACGTTCGGTTATCGTGCTAATCACTGCTCTTAACAGCAAATAGCGGTTTAATGCACACAATCAGGCTACAAAAACAGAGATGCCGTGATATTTATGACATAAATGCCACCTGCTTTCCTCTTCAGATTTGCCACCCAGGAGCCAAATTACGGGAAAATGTTTTAATAAAGACCAGGTTGAGATGGAGGAAGCAAACATTAGCCATCTGGAAGCAGGACTGAACGTTCGATGGTCTCCTCACATAGTTTGCTGTATTGATTAGTTATCTTTCAGTCAGTTGTAAAAACGCACAAAGCCGCGGCAAAATTATTAGCACTATTAGAAGACGCATCAATAATTATTTTTAACATCAGTGATTAGGAAATATTGAGCGTTCAGTAAACGCATTCAGCATTACAGAAATAGTGTATAGCTTTTTCAACATTATATAAAGCTGTTTATTTTCAGACAGGTATGGACAATCATTCACACAACGTTCTCAGAGCGTTGGCTAACATTCTCAAAACAATGATAAAATGATATCAAAAAAATAGAATGTTTCTTTAACGTTATTTATCATTATCAAAAACATTATTCTTGGAATGTTAGTGGAATGTTAGGGTTATAGAGTTTTTAAAAATGTTTCAGTAATGTTCTTAATGCTAACCAAGCAAAAATGTTAATACAACGTCTAAAAAAACTGAAAAAACCTGCATGTTCCCATGTCCATTCTGAATAACATTTTTTAACATTTAACGTTTTTGTTACTTAACGGAAATGTTAGGAAAATTGATTGCTGGGTGTATTGAGCTGCGGCATCATAAACGTTCAGGACAGGAAGTCGGTACAGACCCTTGTGACGTAACATTTATTAAATAAATATGACCTGCTGTCGCAGTAAATCCATGTATAATACTTCAAAATCCAAACCACCCGGCTCATATAATCTGCTGGGTCTGGACGTAAGAATGAGAGTGTAAACCATCATTTCAGAAATAACATTTTTTTCACAGTCAACTGTCTAAGCAGGAATAACCTCATACATCTGAGCGTACGTGGTTATCTGCAACACATAACAGATCTGTGACTGTCTACAGCACGTGTCTTTCTGTTTTAGTACATGCAACATAATGTACACATTTTGGTATACGTTGTGCAACGCTGGTGTTTTGTATAATGTCAGCTGTCTTCTTTATTTGGGTGGTTTAAACACTCAGTGGTAGTGGACATGGCCTGCAGTGTAACACATTATACACTCTTTTAAAGCAATACTGCATTTATAAGATCATATTTTTGTACTTTTGAAATGAACTAGTAAAGGTTGGAGAGAGATTAAAAATGGTAAAATCAAATAGCGAACAGTTACAAAAACCAGGATATATACGTTCTCTTATCTTACAAATTGTCACATAAAAGCTTGATTTTACCAGCTTTCCATTTTTTTATAAAAGTACATTTTTATTATTAATTATATTCGTATACCTATGAATACATATTGTGCCCATATAACATTTTAATTGTGTTTGTTGCTGTTTGTGTCCATTTGTGGTGTACTTACTCCTACAGTCTGTTTCACTCTTTTGTACTGTTTGTCCTGTATGCATTTCTAAACCTGAGTGAGTCACTGTTATATGAACAGTCTATTATTCTGCTTATGGCTGATACGATACTTATATTTAAAGGTGCGTCAGACCACAACAAACTAACCGTCTTCTGCTCTCTGTGAGCTACAGAGTGAAGTATATCTAAATTGATCTCTCCCCCATGGCTAGTTCATTAAAATGCAGTCAGAGCAATTTTTCCGGGTTTGTGTATGACACTGATTGCTCTTGAAAGCCGGGGCACCTGCAGACAGACTGAAGACATGATGTAGTGATTCGTGTCTTTAGACAGAGTGGCAGAAACGATTTGCTTTTAATTAAATCACGTAGTTTATTTACTCAGCTAACTCATCCAGAATAGTTTGAAAGGAGGGTGTCTGATGTGGTTAATATAAAGTTTTAATCAATATATGTCCTCAAAGGTGAATTAATTATCTGTTTTTGAACATGTGAATAATTAATATGAGTTTAGTTGGTGTTATGTACTAGTGCAACAACAAATCACAAGTAGTGAGTTTTATTTCCTAAATTGTTTGTTGTTGAAGTTTAAACTTTCTCTGGGTTTATTTTCTGATTTGTCATTATTCAACGACAGTCAGAGACTAAAGCGAGAGGTAAAAAAATATATATTCACACTTGACTAATGTTTCAACAATAGTGCAATTAAAACAAAACCAGCACAAGTGCGATTTCAGAATTGTTTGCTATTCAAAAGCGTTTGGCTAATTACTTTAATAATAACAAGCTTTATTATGTTAATGCCGCTCTCGTCTCGCAATAACCTTCACATTTTACAGGGTTTAAAAGAAAAAAACTTGGTGAATTGCCAAAAAACTGTGTGGGCGAGGAGTCTAAAATGATATGGGATTATGTAGCTGCACTGATATTTTTATGTATTTATAATAAGGCATGTGGTTATCTCAGTAGGGATTTGTTTAATACTTTTTTCGTCATTTGAGACTGAAGATTTGGAGGGAACGTGCGATGGGTATCAGAACTTGAGATTTGAGAACTTGAGATGATTTAAATGGTTTGATTTTCAGTGTGTTTACTTTGCTCTGATATTAAAATGCATTATAAAGGATCATTATAAAGCCGTTCTTCGTTCTATATGTAATTTATGTTGGTTTGATATCGGTTCATTAATGCTTGATGTACTTAAGTCTAACTTGTTTGAAAACAAGGTCTTTTGTTACCTGCAAATGTTTTGTTCATGTATCGCTTTATCATTTATGTTCATTTAAAGGTGAAATTGGACCACTGTGATGAATTTGCTGCTGATCTTCCTTTGTAACCAGTGACCTTTTCATCCAGCTCTACATTAATCATCTTTCTGCTCATTGTACTAGAGAGAATGACACATTTTAGCAAGAAGGCCCTAAACCCTCCGTGATTTAGCCACTTGATCCTGCTTAACATCATTGGCACTGATGCTCAAATTTGGAGATTAAGCCTCTTCTGATTATCAAAGGATTGATGCTGTAAACAAAAGCCTCTTACAAACATTTGAGTTTGGGACATCCTCAGTTCTTAAGGAGATTATTACTCTCAAAGATTCAATTTAAGGGCAGGATAGGCGATCTTTGAAAGTCTCTCTACATCCTGATAGCAATAACTAAGTTAAGTGGGATAAATATTTGTATATATTTATATCTTCTCTATGGAATGGGCATGGCCATACAGTGTCCGTCCAATCATTGCATTCGGTCTGAATACAATAATAGGATGTTCTGCTTGCCTGTCAAACTATGTATTTGCATCTCTGTGCACTATTGGAGGAGGTGTGGCTTTCAAGGTCTCTCCAAAGGGTGGGCGGGTCTGCCTGCTTTTAAGATATACAGTACAGTCTTTCTCGCTCTTTCATTATAGTCTATATGCAGTACTATGTTTTCCTATGGCTCAGCTGATTCTGTGCTACAGCAACATCCCGGTCAGCATGAGTTTCATTGCCAGGAAATGCACATATAAATACAATTACACCCTCAATGCACTTTAAGTCAGATAAAAGTATCTGTAAATGTAGATGCATAGCACGCTGTGTGTTTGTAGTCAGTGTCTCAGACCTCACCTACAGGTAAATACTGTAGTGGAAAACACAGTTTAATTATCAGTAGGGTTTAAACTTGTTTTCCTTCACTCTGTGCTGTTTTGAGTCTTTGTCTGTGTTCAAATGGGTCTAATTGCTCACTGTTCTCAGTATTTTGCAGTTGAATACGTTATTTGTGTTCGAAATTCAACAACATAATGCAATATTGTGTTCCACCAGTTCCCAACATTTTCTGTTTCTGAAAAATAAAAGGATATTTATAGCAATCAGTTTTACAATGACAATACATCCCACCCAAACTTCCTCTTTCAATAAGAAACACCGGACAGAAAACTATATCCATCAAGAGATGCAATGCAGGCTTTTATGTAGCTCAGCTGGGACAGCATAGGTTGTGGGTTCGATTCCCAGGGAATCACATATAAAGCTTGAAGGCACTGCAAGTCACTTTAGATAAAAGCTTTTTCCAAATGCATCAACGTAAACGTAAAACACACTCTTTACTGAATCACCATGCACACAAATTGAAGTCAAGTCATGAAGTAACAATGACTAAAGAAATAAATAAGGCAAAAGCAGAGACACAGCAGGGAATTGTTTTGTGTTTGTGACTCACTGCTCTGTAGAATCTGCTGAAGCCTGATGACTAGCTTTTGCCCGGAGCTGTGTTTACTTAAATGCTTTTGTTTGCCACACACTTCAGTGATGGCGAGGCTCTGTGGCTGTCATCTCTTGCAGCTGTGCTCTGATACCAGCACTTCACAGAAGGCTGATCAGCGTCCACCTCTGCTCCATCTCTCGTTCCATTAACATTTAATACTGCTGTGGCCGCTCTCAGATAAGCATGTCTCCCCCACACAGACCTGATGAAGGCCACTCACCACCACACTTACTGATACTCTTTTATTTGATCATATGAATGCGCTATTAAGAGCTGGAGGGACAGAATAGGGTTGGAGGTGAAATTAAAATGGATTATTTTTAATGAGTTTCCATGATGATCTTTATGCAACTGTCCAAGTTCAGACTCTCTTCTGTATTTTTATTTGGTGATATTGAGATCTTTCAGTGTAATTAGATAATTACAGTGGTGGGCCCACAGAAATATGCTCGTTGTGTTATGTGTGTTTTTTTATTTTTTTTGCTTTATCAGTAAAATGTTTTTTTACAGAAACATTTTTTGTTATGCTGTGTGAATGTCTCTTCAAAACCTGATAGTATCACTAAGTGCTCACAAAACGTTCGTCCAATCACATTCGGTCTGAATGCAATGATAGGATTTTGTTCCTGCCCATCAAACTATGTGTGTGTTTATTTGTTGGAGGAGGCGTGGCTTTGTAGAGCGCTGTGAAAAGAAGGCGGGATCTTATGCTTTTAAAGCTAGGTTAGCCTCTCCGAAATAGCCTGTCCCACCATTAAAATCAAAAGTTGTATCTATTAACGTCAGTTGTGCATAATGAACTAACATTAATAAAGAGTTTTATTTGCATTTGTAACATTAAAAAATGTTCTAATAACGCCACTGCAAGACCGTTGTTTGATAACTTTGAGAACATTTTCAGACAGCGTTAGCCAACGTTCTGAGAATGTTCCTTTTAGCCGTGTAGCTAATGCATCAACTTATGTTAACAAATGAATCCTTATTGTAACATATTTCACTGTGTGTCAGGTCAGTGTCGTCTCTTTTGACTTTTTATGGTTGTGATGGCAGCAGGTGAACTTGTTCTAACTTCTGCTGATTTCTGTGGTGATGGCCAATAGTGGCACACAGCCAGCTAACTGTGGTTTCAATAGGCTTGACATTTTGCCCAGCACTGTGGTAGAGCGATCGCAACACTGGTGCCCACATGATGAGTTAGTGGAGAGCTTCAGAGGTCGATTTTGCATTGTGTTGGTTGTGTTCTGTTTTCCAGCAGAGGATGAATGTGTTTCATTCTGAGCAGATGCTGGAGAGTGTCTGAAACACCAAAACTCTTCTGTGATTCAGTCTCTCCCACAGTGAAGTACTCTGTCGTTTTTAAACCTCATTACTCTGACTCTTCTTGAGAAATGGCTTTCTGTGCTGGTAACAGTGTGGGACTGTATCACCACAAATGTGCTGATGTCTGTATGGAGATCCAGAGAGCTGGTGCATCCTTTTATTGCCTTTAAAACTTTTATTGTAATGTTGCTTTTTTATAGCTCTGGAAAATTAAGAGTACTCAGTTAGCCACAAATAAGACAATTGTGATTGAAGCAACGTTCTGGAACAATGTGTTGATGGTGTGGATAGCACAGACCATGATCAGGGCTGATCATCAATATTCTACCTGCATTTGTAAGAATCTCAAATTTTAATTGCAAACTTTGGAATCTGAGCTAGTCTGAGAACAGTTTGAGACACTATTGAAGCCTCTTCTGAATTTCTAGAGGGAGACACAAAATAGATTATCAGTGCATGTTTTTCAGGAGAAAAAGTTCTGAGATGCATGAGACTGAAGAAAAGATTTCATTTGCTCTTGATTTTATCTCATTGCTGTCTAGATGAAACTAATTGAAAAAAACTTGTGTCATATTTTGCTTTAATACAGGAGTGTGTATAAACCTGTGTCTAGTAATTCCAGTAATGTCAGTTATGAGTTCTGACGTTCTCTAATAATATTTTATACTATTTATTTCGGACAGACTTTTGTGCCTGTAGCTCAACTAACAGAACGTGACACTATACGAAGGTCACTGGTTAAGTTCTCAGGGAAAGAACATACAAGTTAAATGTGTAGCTTAAATGCACTGTAGGTCACTTTGAATAAAAGTGTCTGCCAAATGCATACATAAAAATGACTAATAGCTGACTTAAAAAAAACATGCAACGCTCACTGAATACCTAATGGACATAACAAACACATTTGACCATTTTTACATGTAACCTTTTGCCTTTTGGAACATCACAGAAGAGGAACGCTGATGCTCAGCATCAGAAAACCTTGTTTCCTTACAGGAGAAGTCTTTTCCATATTTTAGGATATTTTGCCTGGCAAACAGTATGCATTAAAAACCCTGTCCATTGGCAGCTTCTTCCGTGAATAAAAAATAAATAAATAAACAAGCAAACAAACAAAAAAGACTGCATGCATTTTGAGTGCATGCTGTTTGCTGCTTCTTTTTTTGCTCGAGTTTATCAGCACGCCTTTGATGAGCTCTTTTGTGTGTTAGACAGTGTTTGTGAGAAGAGTGTGTGCTCTTCTCCCGGCTGTGTGACTCCGGCATCCATTAAGCATTCTTAATCACAATGAGAGTTTCCAACTATTCCGAGCAACACTGGAAGGATGGAAGAAACATGTCGGGCTATTATTGCCAATGTTGTAAATACACCCCCCCAAAAGAAAAATATTACAGCTTATGGTTTATATTGTCGCTTGTCTAACCAACCTATGAAATTAATATACTGAAACAGTCCCCCCTTCCTCATTCTTATATAGGATATCTACTTGTATTAGATATCCTATATAAATTCCGCAAACGGAAATAGGGAATGACATGCAGGATTTTTTCCCCCTTTGTTTTTTTTTTTATGTTTCTTTCAGTGACATCATATCATCACAGCACTGCAAAAGCACTTCTGTGTCCTCAGAGAAGAGATTGTTTCTTTATCAGGAGTTTGGTTCTGTCTATACATCTGTTGGTGTAGGTTATGTAACAACACTAGGGAGTTCTTAGAACCTACATTTCTGGGAGGAAGTATGATTCATTTTTAAGGTCCTACTGGAAATGTCCCAACATTTTTAGCGTTAAAAATAAACAAAACTCAGTTATTGAGCAGGTACATAACAGATGCGTGTTTAAAACTTCCTACTTTACCCTGATTCCCAACAGTAACGATTTTGGGGAAATGTCAGTTTGGCTTCAACAAACAGAATGAAAAGTATGTGAAGTAACCTGCAATTTTATGTTTCAAACAGAGATGGCGGTAGAGAGGTGAAAGCTTTAAATTTCAGCTTTAAAAACCTCAAGAGTAGGAAAGCAGCTACAGCAGTATACAGTTGTCTGTCTGGATTTACATTTAGGCATTTAGTAGATGCTTTTATCCAAAGTGACAGCGCAGCTGGATAGTGAGAGAGGGAAGTCTGATGGGTTCAGTCTAGTTCTCAGTTCAGCTCAGACTATAATTAGAAGCTTGTCATCATTTACTCAATTGATTTTATAATTTTCACACTATTTATGTAATTATCTGTTATCAAATGATAAATATTTGTATTAGGGCTGTCAACTGAATGTGTTAATTTAG
>JAZGTK010021105.1:0-10747 GCA_036877625.1 Ambastaia sidthimunki
GGTCTGATTTCCCTGGACATTTTGGCTTCATTTGACTTAAACATACATAATGAAAAGTACATGAAGTAACCTGCATTTTAAGGTTCAAACAGAGATGGCAGTAGAGAAGCCAAAGTTACAGATTGCAGCTTTAAAACGTACATCTGTACACGACCACATGCTCAAATGGACATATGGATAATAACATGATCAAACCATTGTTGGCGACCTAAGACCACATACCTGGAGGAGTCTGTTCATAAAGTTTATTACAATTACGTGAGCTGTTTGTCAGACTAATGCTAAACGCAGGCAAGCAGGGTGGGCAGAGGTTACGGCCCACCGGAGAGATGTTCTGTAGTGCGTCCTCTGAGACGTGAGGGGTTTTCACAAACACAGGAATGTCCTTCCTCTGCTTAATATTCATCACGTGGTTTTTTAACGGGTTCCAGTGAAAATGCCAAGGTCAGGGGTTTTGGTGTGTGTTGGTGCATGTGTGTGTGCACGAGTGTGTGTGTGCCGTGTCTCATTAATGACCGGAGAGGTTAAGAGAGAAAAGAATACCTGCCTCCTCTCCAGTCTGATCAATTATCCGTCGGGTGATGCCCGGCACAAAGATAACCTGTTGCCATGGTTATTTCTGTGTGCAAACCGGAAGGATTAACCTCGGTGGAGAGAAAGGGCTCTTACTCTCTCTGTGGCAAGGTGATCAAAGGAAAGAGAGAGAAGGAGCGTGAGAGAGGAGAGAGAGAGAGGGGCGAGCGCAGTGTTCTCTCCTAGCTAAACTCACCTCCAGCACACGTGATCTACAGAGCAGTGCCTTTACTTGACATTGTATTGCAAACTGGTCAGATGGCCACGATGACAGACAGACAGACAGACAGACAGACAGACAGACAGACAGACAGACAGACAGATAGATAGATAGACAGAAAGACAGAAAGACAGAAAGAAAGAAAGAAAGAAAAAAAGAAAGAAAGAGCAGACCGACAGATGCAGGCAAAAAGATAGACAGAGAAAGAGATAGATACAGACAAAGACAGACAGATAGATAGACAGACAGACAGAAACAAATAGATAAATACAGACAGAAAGACAGACAGATTAGCAGATAGACACAGACAGACACAGACAAGACAGGAAAACCAACAGACGAAGCCAGAAAGACTGACAGAGAAACATAGACACATGCAGACAGACATAGACCAACAAACACAGACAGACAAACATAGACAGACAGACAGACATACACAAACAGACAGAAAGTTAGAACCAGAGACAGACAGGCAGATATGCAAAAAAGTATGCATGCATATTTTAAATTACAAACAATATGAGGAATATGCAAAACATATTTTCAAAATGTAGTGGGTTGCCTGTACAGCTCCTCCGCTGATCAGTCTTACAGAAGCTGTGTGTAATTAGGCTGCTTTTCTGGGTCACATGACCCTGATCAGCTGCATCTCCTCTGAGGCGTCACAGAAAAGACAAGCTCTTGCTTTCAGAAACAGCTAGACGGAGCACAAAGGAATAGAACAGACGGCAGGGGTCCTGAAACACATTTTTAAACTTCACATGCTCCCCTAAAAAGGGGAATGGACACACGGCCAAGGACACTCCGACTAAATCTGAGGCTGTTATGATTTACCATGCAAACTGTCTAACAGCTACAGCACAGAATAATATTAGCATGTTCATTAAAACACTGGCAAAAGATTCAGTCAAGTAAAAAATATGTACCTCAAATATATTCATGCTAGTTAATGCAAATAAACGTGTTTATTCATTCAATTGTTCGTCTGCATTATTTACATTTGGTTCATAAGTGTGCAGCCCTAGATTTGCACATGTATGTACAGGATTTATAAAATGTATTTGTCTTATCTCATATGTTGCACACACAGGATGTTGATTTTGTGTATGTGTAGGACAAATGAGTCCCTGACTGTGTTTGCAGTCTCTCTCTCTCTCGTCTGTCTGTCTGTCTGTCTGTCTCACAGCAGGGCTGGTACAGGCTTGGCAGTACAAGGTTATTTAAAAGTTCTTTCGAGAGGTGAGACCGAGCAAGTCAGTGAAAAGCAGGCGACGCTGGAGCCAAACACACTCCGATCACCAGAGTGTAATGAATTCAGTTTCATTACCATCTTCCCAGTTCAACACCCGGACCAAGGACAACACATGCTAATACAACTCCCTGCACACAAACAATAAAAACAGGCAAGAAACAGACACGAGTGAGCACGCACGCACACACACACACACACGCTCATAAACTCACTGTTCAAAGTCACCTAAATACTCATCGTGTATGTACACATGTAAACAAGCACACACACACATAAACTGCATTTGATTAGGTTTTGAATAAGAATAAACCATAGACAAAAATATTCTATATACATAAAAATCTTAAATCTGTAATCCATAATGTTTACGTCTCTACCACAATCTCTGAAACATAAAATTGCAGCTTATGTTGAAGTCAAATGAAGCCAAACTGACATTTCCAAGGAAATTGGAGCCGTCAGCCCAAATATAAATCATTATTATGAAGTTACTGTTGTGAATCGGGGTAAGATGAGGAGATTGTGTTAAACACTGATCAGTTTCGTGTATTTGCTCAATAACCGATTTGTTTATTTTTAAGCAAAAACATTATGGATTGTAGCTTTAACAGAACTTTTTATACTTTCTTGATACGGTCTTGGTCGCATCGTACCGTGCGTGTTTCCTAACCGCACTTTATTCTAAAGAGGAATGTTTGTTTTCATAATCTTTCATTAAAATGTAATATATATCTCGCTCCACCTCCGAAACGACTATTCCCTTCTAATGATGCAACCAGGGCTGTGTGGGAGGACGGAAAATAATATTAACCAGGAAAACCGAAGTCTAACTTTTTACAATTCAATCATAATATTCTGTTGCACACACTCACGGCGGGGTCCAAAATAATTCTGCGTGCTAAAAATCTGCTGTGATTATAGGTGCTAGTGGGTGTTCAAACTCACAACCCTGCCATGTATGTGAAGAGAAACACGTGGCTTTTTTATTGTACATTTGAAATAATGATAATTGGGCACAGTGTTTGCAGTAACACACATACAAGCCTCTTTGCTTATTAGTGACCGTCCATTTCCTTACAAATACGTCACATTACAGTAGCTGCTGTAAATGTGTTGGGAATACAAACTTATAATACTAAAATGCATTTTTAACATGACTACTTTTTTACTAACTCGACTCTTAAAGGTAGGGTAGGCAATTTTGGAGAGGCTAGCAATATCAGGTTAGCTTCGAAAGCCTAAGATCTCGCCCTCCTGTCAGAGTGATCTCCAAAGCCACACCCCCTCCAACACATACATAATTTGACAGGCATATAGGACATCCTATCCTGTCATTGCGTTTGGGCCGAATGCAGTGATTGGACAGTGCAGTTTATAGTCTTGCAACTTCCACAGAAGACACATATTTATACAAATATATTTAGACCACTTAGTGACAAAAAAACATTTAATCATTTTTAGAATATAATAAATAACAATATTCATAAATTCTTTATCTATTCCCAAAAATGAAGTCTTGTCAGGTATGGCTAACTTTCTAAGATATGTTTGTCAAGCTTGTCCCAAAACTACTGCTCAGTATGTCCATCGCACCATCAGCCCATCAGCCCCGGTCCCCATGTTTAGCGTCACACAAACACACGCTAACATTACGCATCCGTTTAGCTGGTTTTCTGCGGGCGACTTCAGGCGTGTCAGGTCAAAGCCGAGGGTGTGAACGCTCATCTGCTCCAGCTTTGTGTGAAGCGCATTTATTCTAATCAGCCGGTGGCAGTTGAAGCTGATCCATTAACACACATTTATTCTAATGGATGCAGAGGAGCGGTTAGCCGCTCTGCTAATGGGGGGTGTGTGTGACAGCGCAGTGCGGTGAGAGGCCAGCGGGGACCCGTGTGTGTCACAGAGTGTGTCGGCCCCGTCTCACTATCACGGCCACCATCACAAGTCATAAATGTTAATGCATTCTCTCTTAGATTGACACAAATGGCCGCAGATACGCGTGCACCGGTCTTGGCTTAACAAGGCAGTTCCCCAGCTAACAGGGAATGTTCTCAGAACGTTGGCTAACGTTCTTTAAATGTTCTCTCAACATTATCAAAGATGTGTCTGCGGTTTGTTACGAATCATATATATTGAAAACATTATTTTGAAGTTGTTGGTGGAGCATTTTAAAAACGTTGCAGTATTTAAAAAATAGTTTCATTTTGAAAACCAAGCAATAACATTAATACAACATCTAATAGATCTGGACGTTCCGAATGCTCCTAGAACATTAAAAATAACAATTGTAATGTTTTAGTTACCTAATGGAAACGTTCTTACAATCTAAAATTGTTGGGTGGGTGGAACCTGAGAAGGGAAGCTGTAAAAGGACAAAAATATAAAATGAGTGTGTCTTGAAAAACATGCACAAACGTTACGACCAAAACAGACCCCATCGCCCACCCGTTCGCCGCGAGACACCTGTGCTGGCAGGGACGCGATGACCACTCGCCTCCGCTCCAGCACCGCCAGCAAAACCGACACACACGGTTCAAGGACAAACTGAGGTCTGCTTCAAATGCCGCATCGAAACTCTGCCTTTCAGACTGAAGCGGTCCTACCGATTGCAACAACCCTCTGCAGTCGCCACTCAAGAGTCACGGGATGTCAGTAAACGGTTCTCAGAGTGGAAAGATGTGTTGAGAATCACCAGGGGTCTGATAGCACCTGCTCCAGCACTGGCCACTGAACCACAGCATGTAACTGCAAAAGCTCATCACGAAACTCACCACCACAGGCCAGTCTGCTGACAGAAAGAGCCTGAGGTGCTACACAGCACCAAACTTTGGTTAATAAACAAAACGTCCATTAAAATGCCTTTTAAATTTACTTGTTAACCTTTTTATAAAACACATAATTTACTACAAAAC
This sequence comes from Ambastaia sidthimunki, assembly GCA_036877625.1. Taxonomy (NCBI): domain Eukaryota; kingdom Metazoa; phylum Chordata; class Actinopteri; order Cypriniformes; family Botiidae; genus Ambastaia; species Ambastaia sidthimunki. Next base: position 4,958 of record JAZGTK010021105.1, read on the forward strand.
ATATTTTGAATGGAAGAACCAAATCGGTTATAAACTAAACGAAGAATCTATGTGACAACTGATAATTGTGTTATTTGAGTAGATGCACTAATAAAAAACATTTAAAAAACACGCTGTGGTCAGAAAACACACAATGTTTATCACAATATTTATCACTATATAAGTGAATGTGTATTTTATATAGACTGGGTGATTTTGTTTCTATCACCTCGTGTAGTTTTGTTCCTGACTTTTGAAGAGGACAGCATTTCACATCCTCTGCCCTTCATAACACCTGCAAAACAGTCTAGCAAACCAAAATTACTCAAAAAGAGTTTGACTGGACACAACGGTTGGGAATGTCAAGCACAAAATATATGAGACGCTTTTGAAAAGTTATACACCTTTCCATTTTGCTTTTCTAAGTGTATTAAATGATGACTGGATATTCTAAAAAAATGAAATTATGCAAAGATAACAGCCCATATCCAGCAATTTTAGGGTAATTTTAGGTTTTCTATTAACGTTACTGCAAAAACATTTTCAAAATAACAAAGAACATTGCATTTTTTATGGACAAAAGCGTCTGCCAAATGAATAAATGTATTTGGATCAAACCTGCAAACCATTGCTTACCAGCCCTGAGCTTTAACTATTGCACCACTCCACCCCAGCAATACATATGCTGATCTGAGCTGCTTCATACCAAAGTTTCTCCCTCCCTCTGTGGCACTGCGTTCACCTCTGTCCTCACTCTTTGATCAACAGCCCCTTCCTGTAAATCTTCTCACCACCATCCAATCAGCACAACTGGTGCTGAAGCATCCATAAAACACCCAGCTAACAGGGAACATTCTCAGAACATAACCTTCTTTAAAGGATCCAAGTTATCATAAAAAGGCTATTGCACTGATGTTAGTATAACATTATACATCTTATATCTGCAAAATGTTATTAAGTTGTTAGTGGAACGTTTTAAAAACGTTACAGAATTAAAAAACGTTTAAATAATGTTCTTTTAGCTAAGCAAAAAAATTGGATTGAACATTCCTAGAATGTTTAAAATAACATTTTTGTTATTTAATGGAACATTATGAAAATGTTCTTACAACCTGAAATTGTTAGCTGGGCAGCTTCAGTATTCCACACATGATCCCAAATGATCAAACGAACGTAAAAAACACGTTCTCTAACCAGTCTGCAGATTTACGCTAATCTGTCCACTTTCAGTCAGGAATGCTGGTTTTGATGGCTAAACACAAATGGACGTTTGTTGCCGTTTCGCTCCTGATGAAAGGCAGTTATTACTGAAGGCATTACAAAGCCACTGGTGTCGAAGCGTCTGGCCTTTCATCTTCACTTGCCGTGGCCTCTTCATCTTGATTGGGATAAAGGGTAAAATATTGAGCTCCTGAGAAATGGACTCCTTTCCTTTATCACGCTTAAATAAACACACACACACACACCAATATACACTTCAATCACAATCACACAACACGCAAATAACTATAGATGTTTCCTCTAAATTTCGACATGAGTGCTCTGATATTTCTCAATTATTGTAGGACTGATAAGGTGTGTTTTTTTTTGATAAGCTACACACAAACCTGCCCACACACACGCACACACACACACACACACAGTACGACTGTGCCACCTGAAGACTTATCTGTCATGACCTCGGATTTAGTAGCAATAGAAAATGATAAAGGATGAGAGAGATGCTCTGAAAACCAGTGAAGGATCACACTGTAGCTGCCAAACCATGTCACACACACACACACACACAGTCGAGTGATCAAACAGGCAGTGCTAAAAATGTTGACACTTACTGTGAGGACTGAGGTTGAAAATGCCATGGAGAGAAGAGAAGATTACATGGGGAAAAAATTGAGAGACGGACAGTCTGTAGCTTATCTGTAATGTAGGACTATTGCTTTCAACCAACAGTAAAGTTAAACATTTCCTGCAAATTCATTTAAAGATGCCATGAAATCAAAACTAGAGTTTCGTGGCTGTCAGCTTTGAATCCGCCCATATGCTAGTGTGCTCTTGAACTCTGACAAAATGCAATTAAAATGTACAGTCTTTCTCTTTTGGGAACGTGGACCAACAATGTTGATGACTCATTTACATTTCTGCACAATAAAACAGGCGTTTCAGTATAAAAGTAAATATGATTTGATTTCACAGTGTGTTTAAAAGACACAAAACAGGTCAGATCAACACTTTAAAAAGCATGTTTGTTAGGCTGAGGTGACAGGTATGAAAAGATTAGTGCCTTGTTTAATCCGAGCGTTTTATTCCGGCATGGAGTGGGAATGTGTTATCCTGCCATAGCTCATTTAACACACTCTGCCAAAACTTAATTAAAAAGCAACAAAAGACTAATTCTATTGTCAAATACAGTCACTATACAAAACACCAACAAATAATATCTCATAATATGAGGAATCAAACAGAGTCTCTACAGCCATAACATCACATTCCCATCACATGCAAGGGTATGTAAAAAGTCTTAATGTGCTTAATTTACCTGCTAATACAATGTGACTTCCTTCAGTAAGGCCATCCCAGCTAACATGGAACGTTTCAAAACGCTCTTTCAAAGTTATCAAAAACGTTCTTGCAGTAACTTTGGTAGAACGTTTTTTTATATTATACTTTATATATCAAAAACATTATTACATTTACAAGTTTTAAAAAATGTTACAGAATTAAAAAATGTTTAAATAACATTCCTAAAACCAAGAAATAACATTAATACATGTTTAAAAAAAACTGGACTTGAACGTTCCTAGACCTTTCAAATAACATTTTTAAAATTTGTTAACTAAAATTGTTAGCCGGGATTATGTTGCGACTATAAAGTTTGTCTCGGGGTCGTGCAATGTAGCGTTTGAAAAGCTCTCACACACAAACATAACTAGCTAAACTCAAGTAAGCCAAAGGCAGTAATATTGCCCAACATCAGGCCTATTGTACCCCAAAACCTGCCAGAAGTGTAAACTCATGAAACAGTGAGATCATCCCAGTCCAAGCCAAGAGCACCATTTGCCCTGCGGTAACGTCTACAGTCACCAAAGCGTAAAAAGAGCCACATATACAGTAACAAGCCGTTTTGTTCTGTGTGGCTGTTTAATTGGTGTTTTTCACACGTTAACAGTTTATTCTAAATTGAATATTTATTTAATCACCCTCATGTCTTTTACAGAATGTTTATTTAAAAGGCAGGGTAGGTCATTTTTCTGTAAACGTTTTTGTTAAGCTGGTTGAAAGTCTCTTTCTAATAGCAATGACTAAAGTCTAAATATATTTATATGTACATTATATATTCTGTCAAAAGGGCAGGAGCATAAAATATTAATCCAATCATTGCATTCGGTCCATTGCATTGATAGGATGCTTTACTTGCCTGTAAAACTATAAATGTGTTTATGTGTTGGAGGAGGCGTGGCTTTGGAGATCTCTCTAAAGAAAAGGCGGAGTCTAATGCTTTCAAAGCTAAGCTGCAATTGGTAGCCTTTCCGATATTGCCCTACCTTTAAAGTTATGCTTAACACACATAGTATGTGAGGCAGGCCTAACCTGTGCACATTCAGGCTCTGACACAAACATATTGACCTCAGAGCTTTTATCAGAGTACATTGGCACTGATATAGCTGCAATCAAGCCAGTACACTTCAGTGTATTATATTATTAAACAGTACTGAATAGATGGACTGCACAGTTCAAAAACTAATCTATGATACATCACAAATGGTGCTCTGGTGCTTTGTCAGGCAGTAACTTACGATAACTGGCAGGAACAGTGAACTTATATCCCAGCATAACAATTTTAGGTTGCAATAATGTTTCCATAACGTTTTCATTAAGTAACAAAAACTTTACTAAGATTAAGTAACAAATCCAGTTTTCTAGACATTGTACTAATGTTATTGCTTAACATTTAACATTTTTAATTCTGTAAGGTTTTTAAAACAGTCCACTAACAACTAACGATTCATGTTTAACGTTAAAAAAGTTCTACCAACCTTACTGCAAGAACGTTTTTGATAACTTTGAGAGAACTTTAAGAGTAAAGTTAGCCAACTGTTTCCTGTTAGCTGGGATCTGCCTGACCAGCAGCTGTAACAGAGTCTGTGATGAGGTCATCTTGACTTGACATCTGGATTCAGGGCAGCTGGGTTTTGGCTCCAGGTTTTGGCTCTGACGTAGTCGCCCACACCACGCCTGTCAGGTTACAGCCCTGGTGGGTCTGCGCCATATCAGTGTATGTTTTCTGCCAGAACAGTTCCTCCCAGGCTCTATCATTCCAACTATCCATCAATCACGCGCTCGTATCCGAACGATCGGAATCATTTCCGTCTCGGGTTCGCATACTGCTTACGCCCTGTGTTGTTTTTTGTGTTTATAAGAGGCCTGAGCTTGGAGATCTGATGTAAAGAGAAGCATTAATCACTCAGCGCTGGCCTTCTCTCAGCCCCCCTTCTCATCCAGTGGGAGATTTTTATGAATTATATAACTTTTGATTTATTACACGTCAGGAATATCAGCTCCATTGTTTTTTTTCCTTTACGGCCCTTTCTCAAACAGGTCATCGCTAGTTCGTCTTGCGCGTTCCGTACGCCCAGAGGGCGAGTTCTGCGGGGAGCGAGATTTTAGAGAGGTGGAGTGAGAGGAAATAAAGATCATTCATTTGTCTTGTTTAGAGTGAGCTGCTCTTTGGAGCCAATCGATTTGGATTCTCGGCTAAGATTCTGCTGGCGTCGGCTGGGGGACGCTAGCACGCACAGACCAGGGTGAGAAATTTGTGACGCACGCGCAGATTCTGGCCGTCTTTCTGAGTTAGCTTATCAAACAGACACTGCAACGAGACATCCAGATGAAACAGGAAGTAAAACTGGGCTGATCTGACTATGTGACATACCAAAATCTCCAAAACTCCCTCCTCGCTCTCTCTCGTTTTTTCGCAGTCTGTTTTCTCAGCCCAAAGAACATGCTGTCCTGCCAGTAGCAGCTGTTTGCACAACACAATTCCATACGGAATGATAACCAGTCAGGATCTCTACGTCTCCAACTTTGTCTTTGCTTTTCCTCCGTCAAACATAATCCATATGATGACACTAAAAGAACGTCTCTGGCTCTGTTGTGGATGACATCACCACTGATAAAGTGAAAAGTGATCTCAAACTGATCTTAAACTGATCTTAAACTGATCTTAAACTGATCTTAAACTGATCTCAAACTCAAGGTTAGACTGACATTGGATCACATAGTGTTTTAATCTACATGTAGATAAACCAGCAGTATTGTTCCTGTTTCTAACAATGATTCTCACCTGTTTCTCATTCACCACTTCATATATTAAAACCTGTCTTAACCAGTCACTCTTCACTTATTTACTACTTGCTGTTTATTTATAGTTTTGTCTTCTATCTTTAGTAAACTGCTTGTTATTAACAATGTAAAGTACAGTATGATGTTTATCCTTGGGAAAAAATAAGCTCACCATGTAAGTGACACAAAGACCACCAGCCCAGTAAAAATTCACATTTACAGATTTACTATTAATCATATATTCTGCACAAATCATTTTCTTAATAACTTTGCCTTCTTGAAAAATACATTAAACTAACAATCCAAATTGTGTAAAATATTACTTATTAAACTTATTTTCAGAGATTTTCTCATTGTCAGATTATTATTTCTTATTTTATTTATAAACCTTTCTGATATCTTAAACTATGTTAAATTTATGTTTAAATCAAAAAGAAGAAAATAATGTATATAAACAGCAAGCGGTAGGAA
>JAZGTK010021106.1:0-10747 GCA_036877625.1 Ambastaia sidthimunki
AGTTGCATGCACATGCACTGACAGCTCACAGGAAGTTACCTGTCCATCAATCATGTATGAGATCATCATAATCTGGTCCGTTTCAGCATCAGGGAACTTCAGTGGAAGCTTAGTGGTCTCAATATCAAAGGCCAACACTACAGGATCCTTAGAGACAAAAGAATGAAAATACAACCAGGCAATGATTCATAATAAACCACAACAAAGAAAATAATGATCTTGACGTTCACTTTTACACATTTATTTATGATCATGTTCCTCAAAGTTCCTCTTTCTCTTGAAGGCCTCAAACATCTGGTCATTTACTTACAGGTCTTTCCACAAGGTCATCCCTGCGTATGATCTCAGGTGGGTAAGCACTTCCTCTGTATCGCACATTATACCAGTGAGCCTGTTAGAAAATAAAATCCACATAAATCAACAATGTTTAATTGTAATATTTAAAGCTTAACAGACTGTACATTGAGTTGAGCTGTCTCTATTTCCTCACCACGTGAATCTTCAGGTCAATGGCCACACGAACGTGATACGGTACGTCATATTCCCGCATGTCTATGATGTTGTCTATCTGCTCTATCATCTTCTTCGATGAACCATCTTCATCTTCTTTTACAACACTCCCACCAACCAGAGCACTGAAACACGCAGAGAAGACCATCATGTATTTACCTTAACAAATGATATACATCATGATCAAATACATCATGAGAACAGGTATTTGTTATAAAAAAGTTACTGCATTTCATCCTAACCTTGGTGTTACTGCAACATAAATGTTTAGAAGTTGCAAGCGTTGTCCGTATTTAGCACACAGTTTGTGTCAACAACATTAAACCATTTCATTGACCAAACACGGTTACCTGGATAACATGCTGGTATAAGCATCATTAGACTTTTCTCTCTCCCGGTTCTTACGGACAGCAGGCGAAATTTCTCTTTTCACTTTAACAAGGTCATCCACTGTGTTGAAGGACAGTTTGATGTAGCTCCTTTTTAGTCCCACAAGATGGTTTGGCTTCAAACACACAACACACGTCACATGATAAAAACATGTGAACTAATACAAAACTGACGAATACCACTGAGTGAAAGGTAAAGAAAAAAATCCCATAGTATTAAAAGATGCCAACATTTCTTACCAGATCCAAATCCTCTTTGGGAATAATTTCAAGCTTTGCCACTTTCCCTTGGAACTTCTTAGACAGGAAGGAACTAACTTCTCTCTCACAGTTCTTCCCAAACACATAAAGAAACATTCATTTAGTCCATCCGTTCCTCTATATCAAAGCTTCTTCATTCAGTTTAAGAGCTTTAAACTCACCTTTTTAGTAGCTACATAGAAATACGGCTTATAGGGAAGAGCAACCTGTGAGAGCAAAAGCACACAAGTCACATTTACAAACTTGTTATGACAACATAATACTACTTAATATTTTGCTCTAAATGTGTTAAGAACCCACACAAAAAATCCATTTTATTACATTAGCCAAAATGGCTTATTGCACCATTACCAAATACAATACTGCATGTTGTTTGTACTGTATATTGTTAAAATATGACTTTAAAAAGATGGAACACACATTCAGCGTTACATGAATATTTGTAGCATCACACCTTGAATCTGTTTCCATCCTCCTGTATAAAGTAATAGTCCACGACACTGATCAGTCTCTTATCATCATCCAGAATCTCAGCCTGAGAAGAAATGTTACATTCATGACTGTCATAACAGTTGGCAGGATGGTCACTGTGTGAAATGAGGCCGGCTGGCTTTGGACTGACTGTCTTACCGGGTGCATGTTGATCAGCCAGCCCGTCTTCTCTCCGGGCTCCTTCATCCGCTCAAAGCCGAAGCGCTCGTCCATGCCATCGTTGAACTGACTGCGCTCCAGCCGCTTCACAGCGGACAGGGCGGATATATCATCCCTAATATTACAAGCAATATAGTCAAACTGACTCAAAGGACTGTGATCTATCAAACTCCACAGACATCTTTGTGTTACTCCCACATAAGGGTTTTAAAATGGGTTTAAGATCTATATTGATTAACACACTAAGGTCTGAATCATTAGTACTTAATTTAACATAGTTTGTAAGTCATTTAAACACAATCAACATGAAATCAAAACTGACCCATTTACTTTCTTAATAAAAAATGCTATTACATAAAGTGTCTTAAATCACTCAACCTCAGATGACACTGTGATCTATCACGTTATTGGATAACCGAGTCAAATATCACAGAATTTCCGTCATTTATGCTATTAGGCTACATTCATAAACACCACAGACTTTATGCTCAGCTGTCATGATTATTGTTATGAAGACTTACTGTTGGTTGTCCTGATTGCCTCCTCCTCGGTCTGCTCTATATCTTCCACTGTTTTGTAAAACCATAGCTGACAATCTAACAGACCATCCAAACAGTCAACAAGTGCAGAAACTTTGACACGCCGAAGTTTTCGCTGTAAACAATACGAGCAGTTCCTGTCTGCACACACTTTCTGCGCGAGAAAGCTAATATTAAACCGACCGCTATAATATATCACTAATGTCGCTTTGGTAAAAAAACAAATAAATAAAGAGTCGTATGTCCTAGTTTATACACAATACGCACTGTCTACGGGATTAAAGAGATTACTGCAGCTATATGTTTCCGTTCCTTATTCTGTGATTACGTGAACTAGAAATTTGGCGCGTTTTGCGTCAATCCCGCGAACTTCAGACGTCTTCCGGTTTTTATCCCGCCCCTCAAAAGTTTAACCAATGAAAATGCAAYTTTACACTTTACGTACGCATTTATGTTTATTTAATTTAATCCCACGTTTTGTACAATTACAACGTTATACATAGATATAGTTTTATACATAAATAGGCATATTGGGTATTTGTATAATAGAATACTTTTATCAGGTTTTCTCTTAACGTGTCTTGTATCTGTTTGTAGTCGTTACGCTCATATGTGTCTTGAAATTAAAAAGTTAAACATGAAAAATAAAATATAAGCAATTCATTCATGTTTTCTGTTACCCGTTTTTGATGACGTCACTGTTGTCCACTGGGTCAATGTGCGCATGTCAAATAGGCTCGTTTCCTTCCTTGGTGTGCAGATAAACAGGCTAGAAGCGACTACGGCTTCAATCTCTTTGCCATATATATCATTATATTATTATTTTCGGCATTTTTTTCATATCGCACATTTATTACGATTGGTACGGTTAATATTAAACGTTTAGATTAATACAAAACGTGATAAATTATCGTACACACTTGTAGCTAGCTAGCCAGATTGAAGGAAAGCAAACGTCACCTTTTGAAACATGACTGACAAGATCCATATAAAACAGTCAGACGACCGGCAAACAAACTAGTATTTTTGCTTCCTAATCTTTAGTTTTAGTTCTGTGGCTGGACAAAGCCTTCAGATCAGGTCTAACTTGAATGTCATGGTTTCCTGGAGCCATGTCTTGTAAATCCAAAGTCGCTCCCAGTGTTGATTTTGACCACAGCTGCTCGGACAGTGTTGAGTATTTGACACTCAACTTTGGTCCTTTCGAGACTGTACACCGCTGGAGGAGGCTGCCACCATGTGATGAGTTTGTGGGCGCAAGGTACTGTTTGTGCACAACAGTTGATGTCCATCATTATTAGCTGATCGTTATAATCTCAGCGGATCACATATCGTGTTGTGTGTCTTGCAGGCGCAGCAAACACACTGTTGTGGCATACAGGGATGCCATTTATGTCTTTGGAGGAGACAACGGGTGAGTGTTTATATGTCCTGTTGGTCCCAAACAGATGTTAGTCAAAAGGCTCGGAGATCTCACACTTCTTATGCACTCTTCCAGGAAAAACATGCTTAATGATCTGTTACGGTTTGATGTGAAGGACTGCTCATGGTGTCGGTCAGTGTTGTATCTTAATCACGTGTTTTTAATAGTTATTTGTATGCTGTTGCCTTTAACAATCATTAATGTCTTTGAAAAGGGCTTTTACTACTGGAACCCCACCAGCACCAAGATATCACCACTCTGCTGTTGTCTATGGAAGCAGCATGTTCGTTTTTGGTGGGTTTTGGCATCAACCTGTCAAATGTTTTTGGCGCTACTTACTCTCTCTGTTCTTATGCACATAATGTTTTGTTTGTTAAATTCTAGGTGGCTACACTGGAGATATTTATTCAAACTCCAACCTGAAAAATAAAAATGACCTGTTTGAGTATAAGTTCGCCACCGGACAGTGGACGGAGTGGAAGGTGGAGGGACGGTTAGTAGTAGTAGTTAGTTTCTCATTATTGATACATTATGGTTGTATTATCAACAGTCTGAAACAGACGTTTGTGCTTTTTCTTCTAGCCTGGTTGCCAGATCTGCTCATGGAGCCACAGTCTATAATGACAAACTCTGGATTTTTGCAGGATATGATGGAAATGCCAGGTAAGTGTATTTTCCTTCCCTGTAACATACAGCTTTCTATCTTATACCTCAGTCAGTTGTAACACACACACATACACACACAAACACACACACACACACACACACACACATGCATCACAAGTCAAAGTATTATTATTAACATGCATAAATAATACTTGAAATTCTTTTAAACAGGCTGAATGATATGTGGACCATAAGTCTTCAGGATCGTGAGCAGGCGTACTGGGAAGAGGTGGCTGATTGATTCATAATTTAATTTACTCTTAGAATAAAAATATAGAGTTTGGGACGACTTGCATGCTTTTAACATTAGCACAATAGCATCTCAGCCAGTGAATATATGTTGTTTAATACTGTTTGTTATGTTGCTTTCATTGTGTCGTTCAGATTGAACAGAGTGGTGAGATCCCGCCTTCCTGCTGTAACTTCCCTGTCGCTGTGTGTCGGGATAAGATGTTTGTATTCTCCGGACAGAGTGGAGCCAAGATCACCAACAACCTCTTTCAGTTTGAATTTAAAGGCCACATGTGAGTTTAACAGTGACAATATGTGACCTATGCTGGCAAAATTAGTCATAATGAGCAAATTTTCAAACAAAGTTACTGTAATGTTCACATTTTTTTTTTTACAGTAACAAACAAGTTACTGTAATGTTCACATTTTCTATTAAAAAAACCTTTACAATGATGTATGATGTATAATAATGTGATTTGGTTCATTGGGATCATTAAATGAGGGCTTGATGAAGCCATAATTTTACTCTAACCTCAAGTTAGACCGAAACTAACATGATTCACTTGTTTTGCCTGTAGCTCTTAACTACAGTAGCCTGTGCATAATCTGACTTATTTTGCCAGCGTGGGTCACATATGGTCACATGACACTCTGTGTACACATGTATATGAGTGAAGTGGAAGTGTAACGTTTGTAGTCTGATGCTGACCAGCTTTTCTTTTCCACAGATGGACCCGTATCCCAACCGAACACTTGCTGCGTGGGTCCCCTCCTCCCCCTCAGAGACGGTATGGACACACAATGGTGGCGTTTGACCGTCACCTGTATGTGTTTGGAGGGGCGGCTGATAACACGCTGCCCAATGAACTGCACTGCTATGATGTGGACTCTCAGACCTGGGAGGTCATTCAGCCCAGCACAGACAGTGAGGTACAGACTAACATAAGGACGTATAGGAAGACACCGGCTAGCAGTATATAATAGTGAAGTTTCCCTTTGGTTTGTGGCGTGTTTGTTATTTTTGAACTGTCATGAAATGAATTCTTTCAGATGCCCAGTGGGAGGCTGTTCCACGCAGCCGCTGTCATTCATGATGCTATGTACATCTTTGGAGGGACGGTGGACAACAATGTTCGCAGTGGAGAAATGTACCGATTTCAGGTGAGGTCAGCTTTTTAACCTCTCTGGTTAAGCTCYGCCCTCTTTCAGGACTTCTACTCCCATATCTAAAGAATTTATTTCTAATTGYTTACATTTTTTKKGGGGGGGGGGTCTCTTTGAAATACAGCATAACCGACAAGTATTTATAAAGATATGAACATATYTAACTGTCTAAATTATTTTTGTTCTAGTTTTCCTGCTATCCGAAGTGCACGCTTCATGAGGACTACGGAAAACTGTGGGAAAACCGTCAGTTCTGTGACGTGGAGTTTATTTTGGGGGAGGTTCGATATTTCTTTATCACAAATATAAACAATTCAGATGTTTTAATTTGATTATTTTCTTGTCATGCTAATAATGGGCTAATAATTCACCTTAATGTCCATAAATGATGTTTAACGTTCACAGAGAGAGGAGAAGGTTCTAGGTCATATTGCCATTGTAACAGCTCGCTGTAAGTGGCTTAGAAAGAAGATCCTACAGGCCAGAGATCGACAAAAACAGGTGTGTTTTATTTTTAAATGTACTAAAGTACTAAAAAGTATTTCTGAATGAGGAAAAATGGTTTCCATCAGAATGGGTTGTAATGCTGCTTTAAAGTTTGAAGTTGTTTTGTAGAGGAGTAAACAGGAGGGCAGTGAGGAGAGTGAGGAGTCAGGATGTCAGAAGCTGAGCTCTGCAAGTAAAAGGTCCTCAAGGGGGCCTCCTTTATTAGAAGTGTCAATCAGAGAGGCAGATGCTCAGCCCTTCGAGGTTCTGATGCAGTTCCTTTACACTGACAAGATACAGTATCCACGCCGAGGTGAGTTACAGTGCAGACTTGTTATTGATGTCATGAGGGTCATATATTTTAAAGCACATCTCTAAGTGTCTTTGTTGTGGCTCTCTGCAGGTCATGTCCAGGATGTGCTGTTGATCATGGACGTTTATAAACTTGCTCTGAGTTTTAAGCTGTCCAGGTTGGAGCAGCTGTGTGTTCAGTACATTGAAGCATCGGTTGATCTGCAGAACGTCTTGAGTGTGTGTGAAAATGCAAATAAACTTCAGCTGGACCAGCTCAAGGTAAAGTTGAAGTGGGGCACTCCATCCATTCTTCCAGCCAGCCATCCATCCATCTATCCCTTCACCCATTCATTTATTCATTCATATATCGATCCCATTTTTCCCTTCATTCCTCTATCCATACTCATTACTCATTTCTATTACCCAAACCTCAGAAAATGTGTCACAAACTACTATCTAATCTGTATTTGTATCTCTGTTTCTGTTTTCCAGGAACATTGTTTGAACTTCGTTGTAAAGGAGAGTCACTTTAACCAGGTGATCATGACTAAGGAGTTTGAACATCTGTCCACTCCACTCATTGTGGAGATAGTGAGACGCAAACAGCAGCCGCCACCCAGAGTCTATTCTGATCAGCCAGTGGACATCGGTACAAATGAAAACATTATCTGCTAATACACATGGAACAGTAATGCTACGACAGAAGCACATTGCACCAAACTCACGGTACTGTTACTGTTTCAGGCACATCTCTTGTGCAAGACATGAAGGCCTATTTAGAGGGGGTGGGGCATGAGTTCTGTGACATCATCCTTTTGCTTGACGGACATCCACGGCCTGCGCATAAAGCCATACTAGCCGCTCGCTCCAGGTAACACAACAGTCTGTAGGATCTGTTACAGCAGATGGACAAACGTGTTTTAGATATTTATTGTAATAATGGATTCTTTCTTTATTGACAGTTACTTTGAGGCCATGTTCCGCTCTTTTATGCCAGAGGACGGGCAGGTGAACATTTCAATAGGAGAGATGGTACCCAGCACACAGGCTTTTGAGTCAATGCTGCGCTATATATATTATGGGGATGTCAACATGCCACCCGAGGACTCATTGTATCCTTCTACCTCAAACGCAGTTTGTAGTGCTGAATGCAATCTGTTTATTTACTGTTTATTTATCAAGAGTATAAACTAGAAAACCAGTTACATTTGAAATCATGATTGATTCTTTCAAGGTAAAAACAATCTTTTTTTTTTTCGGCACCGTCTCACATTTAGCTCTCATATCTTCTACACCTTTATTTTTTCATAAATAAAAATATACTTTTATTTACTTTATCATTCATCATTTAAACTGTTTTGCCATTTAAGCTGTAAATGTGCTGCGTGTCTTTAGCATTTATAAACATTAATAATATTTTTTAGGAAAATTTATGTTTAAAGTTTTTAAATTTCCCATTGACTCACCGAAAAACATCTGCAGATTAATCTGTGATCAATTCCAAATCTGTGTTGATGATGTTGCAATATTTGCATACACAGTCAGTAATATATAAACCTTAAAACATAATTTGTATTGTAATACATAAACCAGCATTATTCTTTGTCTGTCTTGTAAGTACAGATATGATAATTAGGGAAATGTCCATGTTTCTTTGTAGGTTTAGCTGGATGGTTATGCAAGTAAATGAAAGCCAAATGCAGAAAGCTATTGGGGCACATCAACAAGTCATTTGTCCTGAATTAGAGCACAGATATCTCTTTGCAGCCCCTTATTACTACGGTTTCTCCAACAACAGACTGCAGGCCTACTGCAAGCAGAACCTGGAGATGAACGTTACAGTGGAGAATGTCTTGCAGGTGTGTGTGTGTTGTGACATCAGCATTGTAATCCTGAAATGATGAAGACCAGCCATCACGTTTTTTTCTTCCTCAGATCTTGGAGGCCGCTGATAAAACTCAAGCTCTGGATATGAAGAAACACTGTCTGCATATAATCGTCCATCAGTTCACAAAGGTGGGTGTGCTGCTGACCACAGCTCTCAGCGTGTGCTGGCTGCCTCGCTAGCATGCGTCAGGATAACCGTGTGAAGTGGAGAATATCAGCAAGTGTGATACAGACAGTGTGCATTTGTTCCTGATTGTAATTCTAAGAGGTGTTTAATATCTAAGGCCTGTTTCAGATGTTCTGCTTCTGCAGAGGCCATATTGGCTGTTCACACAGAACCGGGCTGAGCACTGAGCTTAGTTTGGCCATGCAATGTGCGATTAACTCAAAAGCGAATTCAAAGCGGAATTGCTTGAAAATATCCAATAAACCTATTTATATACACAGTCAAACATAGTTCACAGTGGTTTCAAAACTCATAGTAAAAAACATTTTTCTATGCGTGCCCACAGTTGCAGTCATTGGCACCCCACAGACGCAGCATGTGTTAAACAGGCCTAAGATGGAAAATGTATTTTAAGTACATTTATTTAGTCCAGCTCAATAGCCATAAAAATCCTTCTTTTGTTTTCAGTTTTACATTAATTTTTTAAAATAAAATGAAAAAACACCAAACAATAATGCTTTTTAGAAATGCCAGTGAGTGCCTTTATGATATAAGTAATTTACATCAAATATTACATAATCTGGTGCTATTTGGCTCTGTTATCTTCTCAGCTTTTTGGCTGTGTATTTTTTTGCAGTCTCTTGCATGGCCTGTGTTGTTTACCATTTATTTCTTTGGTTTTTCCTTCCTTCCCTAAAGGTGTCCAAGCTCCCCAACCTGCGATCACTCAGCCAGCCTCTGCTGTTGGACATCATTGACTCACTGGCATCCCACATATCAGACAAACAGTGCACTGAGATGAGCTCTGATATATAGTATTCCTTCCCCTCTCCCATCCCATCCCGTATTCCATACTCCATTCCTTGTTTTCCGTCCACCAGCCCATATAATCCTGCTTCACACCCCTCTGTGATGAGATTGTACCCTGTGTGCTGCTTCATATTACCCTGGATTTTATTTACAAAAACTGCCTGTATGGAAATCATGCTGAACATTTGTACTAATGCTAAAAATAAGACTCACTTCCTGAAACGTTTTAAATGGACATATTTTGACCAAATGCCTTTTTTTGTGCATGTCAGATTAGAAACTGGTTCCATGTAATCAAAGCTTTAAAAATACCAGCGCTATTGTGTCACATTTTGTCACAGAAATTATAATTTGTTTGTATTACAGTCCTAAACAGCCTACATTTAAAAAAAATCTGTAAGACTTTACAAAAAGGTTCCATTAATTTTAATGCATTAACTACATTAACTACAACAATAATAACAAAAAACTAGCAACTAATGAACAATGTATTTTAGAGCATTTATTAATCTTTGTTAATGTTAATGCAAATACAATTGCTGTTGGTTCATGTTAGTTTGTTGTGTATTAACTAAAGTAAACAGATAAAACTGATTTAAAAATATATTAGTAAATGTTAAAATTAACATTAATATAATAAATGTTGTATACATATTCTTAATTGTTCTTTTTGCTAAGTTAATTGTTAACTAAAGTAGTTAACTACTGTTAACTAATGGAACCTTTTTGTAAAGTGTTACCAAAACCTTTAATTGCTTTTCGTGAGTTTTGTGTTGGAAAAATCACTGCATATGTTGTTGAAAGAATGTGTGAGATTTACCCATTGAAGTCATGACTGCCAGTCATAACGTACAGATCACATATAACTATACGATAAGTGATGGATTGTATTCACTATGTGCATTCTGTTTTATATGATATCCTGCACTTTATGAATATAGTAGTACAGATATATTTATTCCTAGACCTTGTAGTGATTTTGTTCTACTGTTGTTAATGTCAGCCTTGTCATTACAATGGAACAGCAACAATATAATTATGTGGATGGATACAGCTGTCAATATTAAGACTCATGTATGCTTTACTGTAACCATGACGATGAAGCAAAGTTACTCTTTTGGGCACTGTGTGGGCACTATGCCTTAATAAACTGTGCAATGTTAGCAAGTTAGTTTTATGGTCTTATTTCATGAGTTTTATTGAATCTTTGTTGTTTATAGATGCTTTGCATTGCTGTTCACCTCTGTGACTGATCAGTGGAGTAGATCTT